>OOFB01009271.1:63034-73238 GCA_900323305.1 Trachyrincus murrayi | reverse complement strand
CCCCCCCCATATGCACCAGATCCAATACATTATTGACGCTAACAGCTCAATGGTGTAGGTCCCCTCACTTCAATCCTTTGGATATGTTTTCACCTATGGCTGTAGCTGGCATTCATTTTGATGTGTTTACAATGTATGTATCGCTTACATACACAACACAACACAACGACTACACAATATCAAGCATAGTACTAAGTGCATACCTACCACTACTCTTCTAGACCATATGCGAACACCAACATTAGTAATAAATTGTGAACTATGAGGAATTGATTTTGATTGATTTTATTGATTGTTGATGTTCATCTTTTTGTTTGCCAATTACTTTTCAGATTATTTGTATTTTAGTTATTACGTCTATTAAGAAATACCCCCCCGCCCCCAAAAAGTAAAAGCACATGTGGTTTTTTTCTATAATAAATATGTAACAACATTACTAGAAAAAAATAAGTCCCAGTTTTCTGACGCATGCGCTCTCTACCGAACACGCCCGATACCCGAAAGTGACGTGTATTCTGACCAATCACGACGAAGCAGTAGTAACGGTGAGCCAATCGCAGTTCAGCCTTATTTAGTTGGGCTTACCCAGAGCCTCTGGGGTTACCATTTCGCTGCTGCTGCTATTACCGCAATACGTGTAAGTAAAACGCTTTCAAATAAACGTTGCCGTACGCTAAATAAAATATGTTGAATGGTATACTTCTGCTTTTTATATGCATGAAAAGGATATGTAAGAATTATAATTAATCTATCCGCAAATGTTAGCTAGCTAGGCTACATGACGTCATCGACGCAGTGTGCGGCCGTTCATCCCAGTTGATGATCTTGCCATTTAGAAGTGTACGTATAATAATATAGACATTTAAGAATGATACAGTCTTCTATCATATTCAGTATTATTGTTTAATGTGTGTGTGTGTGTGTGTGACTGTAAAGTGTATTGGACATATGGGCCTATACGTCAAGAAAATGCCCGTTATGTGAAGAACAGAACAACCCACCTAGATGCATCAGATTATGAATATGAACTGCAATAAAACAGGGGAGTACAGACTACATAGGTATACATTACTAAAGGGACATTTATATTTGTTTTCTCAAATAGACAAAAGCTTTCACAAATCTGAAACATGGTTATAAAGAGTCTTTAGAGTTAAGAATTAAGAAATATAATCCAGGCTAAAAGGAAAGCTGCCAATAACAAAACTGCAGGCTGTGAATCCGATATTCAGTTAATAGGCTTATCAATATATATATATCACTATATAATATCACCGCCCCCTCATTAAGGCACAAGTAGGCCAGATCTGATCTAGATCTGACTATAATTACAATTGTGTATTCAATTCAATTAATGTGTTCAATTGGATGTCTTCTTATGGCGTGTAAGACAATTTTAACCTTATTCTTTCAGCTATAATCCTGGCAATGTTAAATGGTCTTGGGAGCAAATAAAGAACAAATATCATTTGGGGAAAAAAGAGAGTCTTTAGGGTCCACCTGATAATCCAGTCCTGGTTTGGTGGGTCTAGGTATTTTCTATTCATTCTAGACCTGGTCTCATATGGGCTAGCCTACATAGTAAAAAATCATTAAAAATCACAAAATGTCTTGCTATTTTCACAAATGAAGTTTACTAATCAGTGGTTTTAACATAACATAGAGTATTATCAACATCTCAGTCGTTGTCGAGAAGAAATTGTGAGTTGAAAACCGAATGTCTGGCGAATATCGAATATGAAACTAACTTTACCTAGGTGTGCGGTGCCCGTTCGGTAGCGAGCAAGGTGTACCCAGCATGCCGTTCGGCGGTGCAACAGTTAATAGGGGTCCCCTCTCAATGCAGTACACCGTGTGTACTTCTGGCGGTAGTAATGCACTACTAAAAAATATGTAGCTCTCAAGAGCTTGCACTGAACACACCACTTCCTTGGGTCCTCTGCAATACACCCGCTGAATGTGAAGTCGATCAGATCAATGGTTGTCAAGAAAATCGAAGGAGAGACCGACATACAGGGGCGGACTGGGATAATAATTCAGGCCGGGAATCTAACGTCAGTTCGATAAACCCAAGCGTTTGTCTCCTCTGTCACCCCAGTCATCGCCATGGCCTCTGGAGCCCTGTTCCCCAGCCTGGTGTCTGGGTCCCGTGGATCATCCAGCAAATACCTGGTCGAGTTTCGTGCTGGTAAGATGACTATGAAGGGCAGCACAGTGACCCCTGATAAGCGAAAGGGCCAGGTCTACATCCAGCAGACTGACGACTCCCTTATCCATTTCTGCTGGAAGGATCGGACCACTGGGAATGTGGATGACGTATGTGGAAAAAGTCTTGTCTCATATACTCTGTCCTATCTTTCTCTCCGTTTCCGTCTGTTAGTAATTCATCTCCCACGTGTTCATGTGTAGGACCTAATCATCTTCCCCGATGACTGTGAGTTCAAGAGGGTGAGCCAGTGTACTACAGGAAGGGTGTATGTGTTGAAGTTCAAAGCTGGCTCCAAGAGACTGTTCTTCTGGATTCAGGTCTGTGGCTCCGTGGTCTCTCTCCTAGTAGATCCAACACACATTAACCACTAACAAATGTTTATGATTTTTGAGATGTATTGTATATGTAGTCAGTCAAAATACATGTAATATATTAAACTGTAGTACTGACATGGGTTGCAGCTACACTGCAACATATTTTACTACTCTTGTATGTTTGTTGTCATGCCATTGTTGTACTAATGGTGTTTTCACTACAGGCATTATTTGTGTGTGTCTTGTGATCTTGTGGCTATGATGTTGTATAACAGCATCACCCGGTGTCCCTTATGCTGCTTTATGAGCCTCTCCCAGGCCCGTGAATTAGGCCCAGTCTGTTTGAACACACTTAGTATATTTGTACAGGAGACAGTTGCATCACAGCCATCTGTGCAAGATATCCTGTTAACTGGTTCATGAAATAGCTCATGCGAATTGTATGTATGTGCATTAGAAAGAAAAGGATACCCTTGCATTGTCAAGTAAAGACACAATGCAGTCACAGTATGTCTGAAAGAGCCTGAAGGAAAATATATATATACATAAAATATACATAATCATAAATTGAGTATTTCGAAATTGCGCAATGGGTCATCATTTGTCAGATGTAGCAGCGGTTACCAGAAATGAAAATAAAAATAAACTTAAGTCCATGATAAATGATACTAAAACAATCCAAATATATTGGATTCAAATTCATGTCCATGAGAATGTCCAGTAACAAGTGAGCTACAAAATGGGCTGAACACATACCAGACCACGTGACTCAACGCTGCCATTCGTTTCCCGGACGCCAGGAGCCCAAGTCTGATAAAGACGAGGAGCACTGTCGCAAGGTGAACGAGTACCTCAACAACCCCCCCATGCCGGGGGCTCTGGGGAGCGGGGGCAGCGGAGGACACGACCTGTCCGCCCTCGGAGGTAAAGACGGGGGGGGCTTCCCGATGACTCCCAAGTACTTCTATGTTGTTCTAGAGAAAGACCCTTATCTCACCGGCCCGTCTCTTCATTTAAAGGGGAGGGCGGCCTGCAGAGTCTCCTGGGGAACATGAGCCACAACCAGCTCATGCAGCTCATTGGACCGACTGGACTTGGGGGACTCGGTGCGTTTTAACGTGACTGAACCATGCACTCGTACACCTATCTCCCTGTAAACAGGAGGGGTTGATCAGAACTCAGCGTAGTCCTACTCTTAACGGTGACTTCATCAGGAAAGTAACATGTATATGTTTCGGAACGATTCATGCAGGTGGCCTCGGTGCGCTGGCCGGGCCGGGCCTGGCCAGCCTCTTGGGCAGCAGTGCTTCTGCGGCCAGCAACTCCTCCACAAGGTACCGTAGACCCACTGTCCCTCCCAATGCCCTCAGCCTATAAACTATGAATGACGGTTCCTGTGATGCGCTGTCCGTAGCCGACTGGCTTTGACCGTGCGCTGACCACGCCCCCTCTCCCCCCTCAGCCCATCCGCCGCCGTCACCCCGACCGCTACCTCCGCCGCTGCTGCTGCCGCCACTCGACTGGGCTCCTCCCAGGTGCCGAGCACGCCCGTCACCCCGTTACCCACCTCGGCTGCCTCCCCCACAGACAGCAGCCCCACCACCCCGGCTGGCCCGGCCCTGGCTGCGGCGGCCAGCCCCACGCAGCCCATCCAGCTGAGTGACCTGCAGAGCATCCTGGCCACCATGAACGTACCTGCTGGAGGTACGGGCGAGCATGTGGGAAACTAAACGCCACTCAATGTAGAATTAGTATGCAATTAATTATTCACGTTATACTTTGAATGGATTTTATTCTAGTATTTTGTTCATAATGTCAACGATATTCGTTCTAGATAATTGTAGTTGCACAGAAAGTGCATTCAGTCGAAAGTGGCGCCCGTCCGTCTGGAGTTGTAAATAACGGCCGTGCCAACGGCGGTGTTGTCTTGCAGTGGACCTGGCCAGTGTCCTGACACCCGAGATCATGGCTCCCATCCTGGCCAACGCCGAGGTGCAGCAGAGGCTGACGCCCTACCTGCCGTCTGGGGAGTCTCTACCCCAGAGCACAGAGGAGCTCCACCACACCATCAGCTCACCACAGTTTCAGCAGGTACAGCACCTCCTCACCCTCCTCATATTCACACGACTCGATATGGAGAGAAGCAAATATGTACACACGTGAGATGTTTTGTCACACCCCGAATACAACTTTATTGAATAGAAAAATCAAAGCTAATAAACACGGGGCCCTCTTTCCGATCACGTTCTGCAGGCTATGAGCATGTTCAGCAGCGCCCTGGCGTCGGGGCAGCTAGGGCCTCTCATGAACCAGTTTGGCTTGCCTGCAGAGGCTGTTGACGCTGCTAACAAAGGAGGTTAGTGTTGTGTCCACATACTTGCAGAATGAACCTGTGACCACCGTGCCACTCTCAGGAATATACTCGACTGTGGAAAAAGGTATGGAGGAAACCAACCGTTCAAATGTGTTTATCTTTGTTTCTAACAATGCAGTACAAAGGCTGGTTTTCCAATGTAAAAGAGACAATTAAACTAACAGTGATCACTGGCCATGACCTTAAATCCTATTGAGTTACACGCTTATCCATTTATGTCAAAAGACGGTTCTGGTAAACGCAACAATGTTTCTATCTGTGATGTCCTCAGATGTGGAGGCTTTTGCCAAAGCCATGGAGACGGAGAACAAGTCTAACCAAGAAGGAGACGGAGACGCCAGAGACAAGAAAGACGACGATGAAGACATGAGCCTAGACTAGAAAACGTTTTATTGCTTGATTTATTTATTAATGCTTTTTTTTTGCCACTTCATCATTTGGATTAAAAGATGATGGTAAATATGTTCATTCAAGATGTTGCTGGACAAAGAACATATACTTATGAATACAAATTATGGCAGTGGACAAAGCACTGTGTTGTCTGAACAGCTTCAGATGGAGCATCATTGTAATACGAGTGTGACCCATTTAAATGTAAGATAGAACAGCTGCTGGGAGAAGACAAGTTAACAGCAAAATGGACATTAGCATGCTGGTCTATTTAAAAATAAATACAAAGATTTGGTTGCTCTTCTAGCCATAAGAGTAACTTTGCGCACTGTATCGGCAATAATAAAACATACAATTGTTGATTGAATAAAAAGTGACAACTCATTCCCGTGGTGTTTCACAATTCAGAAAATATATATCTTTTTTTAATTGTTTGTGTAGGAAAATCAACATTTGATAATGGACAACATTCATACAACTTTCTGAATACATCAAGATATGTTTAACTGGGATCTTTGACAATATGCAGTAGGGATTCATAATGTAATCCCATCTACCAGTGAAGACAACGATTTGACGAGTACTATTAACGACTAAAAGTAAAAACCAGGGGTGTCATTTCTAGACGAACAACGGCGATCCCACAGAATACCTCAGACTCAGTAACTGCGTGACTGAGAAATCGACTTGATAAGATGGTGGTGAACCGGTTCAGGCACTTTGTTCATAGTTATGTGTTGTGCAGCTAAATCCTGCCAGACGTAGCTCAATAAATACATTAAATACCGTGACGGTGTATTTAAAAACATGTCTGTGCTTACACATTCATTCCCATAGGAATGAAGGTTCAGGCTCTGAATCATTTTCACCTTGACGTACAGTAGAGTTGAACTACTTCCACTTAACCTTCCGTCAAGCCTACTTTGGCCATAATTAACAATTCATAAAGTTAGTTAAAAGCTTGATGTCATTTCCTGAGAACTGAAAAGTGTCCGAAAAGAGACAATGACTACACCGACACTACAGTGTGCAGGATGTTGAAACCACTACGCACGCCCAAGCTTGATTCAAATGGCTAGCGTTGCTAGCAAATAGGAGTGAATGTTAATCAACGGTGTGGCGGAACTAAATACAGTGTACATGCTGACTGCATTGTGGTGGAGAAAATTCTCGTCAGGACAAACGTGGAACAGAAAACAACCATACAACTCTACTGCCAAGTTAAAAAGGCAACCATTTGCACTGGAACATGCAAGACCAACTGTTAAGCACTAAGAAGACACAACACCGCCTCTAAAATCACCCCAAGATGTTATTTTCTGACCACAGTTCATTGTACGAGTCCCATCGACACACACCTGTTTCACAGTGTATTTATAGAAACACCAAGAGTAGGCGCTCCACCAGACTGAGCTAGCTGGAGCAGCCATACAGGCCTGTATAGTGAGGGTTAAAGTGCAAATGATCGTTAATCAACAAGTTACATGACGAGCGAGCAATGACACACCACAGCAAACACACGACATTTAGAAATGGTACCTTTTGCACATGGTATAAATAGTCAACAATACAAAGAGACGTTTTAAATAAAAACTTGCACCCCAAAACCTAAATAAAAGCACCATCAATGTGCCGCTTGAATGTCTCTAACATAGAGTTCAATGCTGGATATACACCAGAATGTCACGGCGAAAAACTAAAACATACATTCAGAGAAAACAAAACACCACTGTTTTCACGCATCACATCCTTCACGAAGAGACATCCTCGATGATTCTGACAGTACCACACTGACGCGTCTAGAAAATACTGTTAAAAAGATGTCTACCACAGTGTATGGCGGAAATGGATGGGCGTAAGCGGGGGAAAAGGCCACCGACCTTATTGGATCGAGAGTTCGAATCCCGGCTACGCTTTCACGCGGCCGCCCTCTCCCCTGCCTTTAGGGTGGACCCCACCCCACCGACCCATGGAGATCGACTGCTCTGTGGGTTTTCATGCTGTCGTTATTGAACTGCGCGATGACAACAGATCTGCCGCGGCCACCGTGATGCAAAGGGCTAGCCCTGCTGCACCAGTCTGCGGTAATGTGGCATGACCTTGCTCTCGGGAAGGTAGAGGCCCATCTCCAAGGCAACCAGCACCTGGAACTCCAGCGGAATCAGCTCCCGTCTGTTTATACGAAAACGCTCCTCCAGTTTCTGTTCAGCCACGGACAGAGAGGGTGTTTGTATTACGAGTCGGGCACTTTCACGGCTGGCAATAGGCTATCGATGGCTATTGATGATTATTTGAATAGATTAGTCACATTGCGCTGTCAATCAGTGATGCAAAGACATATCATAAAAGGCAATCAAGAATATAAGACCGGCATCATTTTAATATCCCTCAAGTCACAGTTAGAGTCGCCTTTCTTTTTATCACGATCATCATGGGGAATTTTACACAATATCGATAAACATCACTATGTGCTTATGAATCACAAAATGCCATTCATAGTCTAACTGAGGGTCATTTTGATAATTTTAAGGGCACCATCTCATCGCAACTCATTTAGACTATAAAACCGGGTGTCACGATAAGTCGATGTCTTCATTTCACGACGACACAATACCGTTCAAAGACGATGGTACTGAATTATTGCCCAGCCCTGAGGAAGGTCATGCTCAGACTGCAAAGTCAAGCAAAACATCAAGCAAATGAAAATATTCGAGAGTAAATATCAAAGCGGTGGGACTCACGTCGATGAGCTGCCGGACCTCTGGCTTGCGCAGGTCGCTGCTGATCTTGGCGGCCAGCAGCGTGCACGCGGACGACACCAGCTTCCTGTTCTGCTTGTTGAGACGGCCCTGCAGGACCAGCTTCTCAAAGTACACAAAGGCCATCGCTATGGTGACGGGCTGGAGACTGCACTCCTCGCCCACGGCACGCATCTCTCTTTTCAGGCTGGGGGGAGGACACATTCAAATATGAACTATTTTCAAGAGCTGGAGGCAACATTCAAGGGAATGAGGGGGCTGTCAAACAGAGAGATGGACTATATTTTGTTTTTAAAAAGAAAGTGAAGAGATCTTACCTCCTTATCTTGCTGAGCGTCAGCTTGATATGGGGAAACTTCTCCTTGAAGGTCTCGTTCATGTCTTTCTTGAGGTCCGAGGGTTTCACGTATTCTATAACTGTGGTCTGCAGAGGACAATCTAGTGTGTCAACATGGATTCATACCGATATTGTTAACTGGACTTGAGTAGTCAAGATACGTTTAAATTCTCATATTTACCACATTGGGCGTGTTTGGAATATTCTAAAACATGCGTCTTTGAGGCCATTTGGTTCACGCCGCTCGACTAAAACAGAAAATCTAATCGGGGCCTCCCCGAGTTGTTTAAATGAACTGCTGTACACATGTTCACTACCCTATACTAATTTAGAGTTGGATTATCCTTCGCTACACAAGCACAAACAATGGAATAAATAACCTTACTAAAGTTAAAACAGCCGATAACGTGGATGTTTTATCCAACCAGGCCACATTTAAAAAAGGGACCTCTTAGGTAATGGCAGAATAAACAGCCAGTAAGGAAAGGGGCCCATAGAAACCCATGGATCACCTAGAACACGTCTGACATTAAAACTTACTAAGCAAGAAATGACACAACATTCGTCCATTTTAAACTGCACTCGAACCTCCGCCAACTCCACCGCCAAGCGAGTGTCTCGTTCGTGAACAAAACAAGAAAACTCACCACATATGAGGCAAATATAAGCACTCTTTTGTGCCTGCCGCACGGCCACTGGGGGTCACTGAGCCAGCTGGGATCGTACTCCACCATCTCCTCTGTACCTGCTAATGAGCAACAAATTCATTAATAAACAATAATTTACCAGGTCATTATAATGATACAATGTGTGTGTCTCTGTCTGTCTGTCTGTCTGTGTCTTGGTGCGTGTGCGTACATGGCTCCTGCGCAACACTGCTGTTCAGGCGAGCAGGGGCGGTGAGGGTCCTTTGCCCGTTGCCACGGAAACGGGACTGAAGAGTCGGCCCCACGGCGCAGCCCTCTGGTAGGCCGCTGCTCCGGGGCCTCACCAAGGCGTTGGTCGGGTACAGGAACTGGGCGTAGGAAACCGTCTGGGGGGGGGGGTAGTTTCAGTTCACGGCGAAGCAAGGAGCGCCACGGTCTGCAGAATTTAAAAAACTATGGCGGCGCCCGGGGAAACGGTTTTATCCGAAATAGACTGAATAACAAGGTTATTTATTTAATCTGATTGGCTGGAGTTTCTTAAAAAAAAACATGTGTAAATCAATCACAGCCCAGCCAAGGCCAGACTGGTATTCATTACGAAACGCAAACCTGAATATTTTGGATGGTCTCACGGGGCTATGGGAAGAGACTGAGATCCCTCCCCCCGGGTTTAAAAGCGTAGTGTTGAAGAACGAACATCACACGAGGCAGATGTCACAATTAGGGTGCATCTGTGCGCAACGCTATACAATCAGTTGAGTTTCCACAGCACCCACAACATGACCCATTTCTGGGTCAGCCCCAGAGGTGAGCTTCTACCTTGCCGAAGGCGCCAAGCTCCACCCCCTCCAGCGAAGGGATGAGGTCAACGGGCACCACGGAGGACAGCCTCTGTCTCTGGACCTCCAACTTGGTGTCACTGTGAAGGGAGAGAGGAAGAAAAACAACAACACTGTCAGCACTTTGTGTGTACACACACACACACACACACACACACACACACACACACACACACACACACACACACACACACACACACACACACACACACACACACACACACACACACACACACACACACACACACACACACTTCCTTTGAAGTTAATGACACGTGTGTACTTTGAACACAGCAATCACCGTAGGACTAAATCCAGCTGCCCTGCAATATAAA
>OOFB01009271.1:49299-63014 GCA_900323305.1 Trachyrincus murrayi | reverse complement strand
TTGTCATCTGCTCTCTGGTTTTTCATGTGGCCTCCATTTTTCAAAGAGCTGAAAGATCCGAGGTGTGCTCGAATGCACTGCGTTTTAACACACACACACATGTGTGTGTACACACACACACACACACACACACACACACACACACACACACACACACACACACACACACACACACACACACACACACACACACACACACACACAGAGACAGGGTGGGTGGTGAAAGGTGCACTCTACTAGTCTGGAGAGTGTGTTTGTGGGATAGTACCTGAGGTTAAAGCTCTCTCCATAGGGCAGCACTGAGAAAGCAGCGTATAGAGACCGCTTGGCACAAATCAGCATGATCCTGCGGAGCACAGCAAGTACAGAACACATGGTGTGTGAGTCTACCAGCAGCTACGCTGCTACAGCCAGCACCCCACAGGGGCCGACTACAGGGGCCGACTACAGGGGCCAGCCACGCGAGCGCTGTTAAGGGTGGGTTATGGCCAGGTTACTGGGAAGTGGCCGATGTCAAGTGACAACAAAAGGACAGCCAAGAAGAGCCATTTTAAACCGCCGGGGTTTGAAATGGGATGTAATTCTATGTGTTTCCTTCTTGCCGGGTACCACAACAAAACAACCAGACTGTGTTCATCCAGCTGTTGATAAGTAGCGTCTGTTGTGGGAATTGCACACACATTGCTTTCCTTCGGTGCTGCCGACTACCAACGTTAAATACATCAAACAAGTCAGAGTTGTCCTGTTTTGGTGGCAAACAGAATCCATCTTTACATTTAGGGAACGTAATTTACTGGAAGTAGAGGCGGTAGAAGTCAACTAAAAACCTTGTGCGTCCTTAGAAACAAATGTACAACTAAAATAGGTTTTAGGAACGGGTAAAGACCTTTCCACCACTGTGTCCCTTATCCACTGTATTCTCACTCAGCAAATGTCTGTGTTGCACCAACATAGAATTGGTCTTTGACACACAGACAAAGACAAATGCACAACAACCTGTCAGCATAACATGGCGTCAGCATAACATGGCGTCGGGATAACGTGCCGTCGGGATAACATGCCGTCAGGATAACATGCCGTCGGGTAACATGGGGTCAGGATAACATGCCGTCGGGGTAACATGCCGTCAGGATAACATGCCGTCGGGGTAACATGGGGTCAGGATAACATACTGTCAGCAGTATCCTGTTGGACCTCACCAGTATACAACCAAGGAAAGTCCTTGAGGAAGAGATACCCAAACTGACAGCTTACTGGTACGGGTAAAGGTTCAAGATAGTGCTTGATAATAGAATAGGATTGTTAACCGGTTAAATGTTAAGCATCTGCCACCAAGTGTTAGAGTAGTAGATGCAGAAAGTGCAGAGTGTCATGTTACTAGACACCAGCAAAAAGAGCCAAAAAAAAGAACTAACCCAAGATAGAAACAAGGGAAGAGAAGCACATGACGTACATCTCACACACACACACACACACACACACACACACACACACACACGGAATAATGATAGGGGAGCCGAAGACAAACATTGAGGCATTTTACAGAAATAAAGTTCCTCTCCACCCAACACAAAAAATGATACAATACGTATGAGAAAGGCAGTGTAATCCTATTGTAATATATCAGCTTCCTCTTAAATACAGGTTACTTTACGTCAGTGAACTTCTCTGTGTGTGTTTTATTACTTACTTTACTAGTGTGATTAGATATGCCATCACAATCACCGTACAGAAGCAGTGCACTGCCGTTATCATGAGTGGGTTACACTCCAGGTAGCATGGGTATAAGGAGCTTATTATTGAAGGACAAGCTTATTATGCAATATCATTCCAGTCCAACACTGAAAGGAAACAGTTTGTTAGTAGTGCATGCATACTGCACACCAATGGACGTACCTGCTTCCTCTGGTGTCGTACTGTCTCATACTCCTGATGAAGTGGACCTTCTTGGGAGCCTTAAGTCCAGGGGAGCCGGAGACGTTTCTTGTTCTATGGAGATAACAAAATGGGCACATTCATGCATGTATGCATGCATACATACACTTGCTATGGTTGTGAAATAGCTTCCCTCTTATTCTTCATTTTGAAATATGACGAATGCATATTTATCAGAACAAGTGGGAGTCTTCCCAGAAAGCTAAACGGGGGGTCTGCAAGAAAACGAAACTAGCGGCAGGTTAACAAGAGATTAACGGTGTGTTCCCTACAACACGGAAGTAAACAGACCCGAGTCAAAGGCCCGTGGATCACCCGCGATAGACGGAAGGCAAACGCGGCACATTTTTCTTTTACTCGAACCGATTTGGCTCACCTTTGACGCGAATCCACGTGTGCGGCGTTACCACTTTGGACGGGGCTGAACACGGACGGCGATCTGGCACTGGACGGAAGTCCGGGAGGAGCCGGTGAGAGAGGGGTGTCCAGCAACAGGGGCATCATGTCCTCGCCGACACCCTCCAAAAACACTTCATTGGCCCCGCCGGCGGGACTCGCGGCCGGTCCCGGAGACATGACCAAAGAAGGCCGAACGGGGTTCACCACCTGGGCGACGGACTCCTGGTTGGCGGCCGGCGGAGGTCGAGCCGCCGGTGCGCCGACGTCTCTAGTTGGGTGTTCGCCGACGTCTTTTTGTTCGACACTTCCATTGGTAATGTGGCACACTGGTCGCCCGTCGAGGGAAATGTTGCTGAGGAACAGTAGTGCCGCTTGTCTCCGCCCTGAGTCCTTGGCTTTCTTTTGGCGTTCTTTGTGGGATTTCGTTGTGTTGTTTCCCGTGGACTGCAGACCACAGGCGGCAGTCGCCATTCTAGTTTGAATATGTGGTGGTTGAAGTGGGAACCGACTAGCCAGTATATTAATATGGACCACGCCCCCCGACTTGCCCATTGGTGTATATTACTACTATGCAAATATATTCAGAGCGATCGTAGTTCATTGGATGAGTGAAAACTAGAGGGGGTGGGACTACTGCTCTGAGGACAATAGGTTCTCAGTATGTGACTTCACAGGTGAATCTATCATTTTTGTTTTTGGCAACAATAGTCTAAAATGCAGGGTCATCAACTCTTACTCTTATCCCTCAAAATTGAGCTCATGATCAAATACTATACTTGACTATGCAATGCTAATAAGACAAGAGCATCATTTTCTGTTGGAAGTTTAGGATACACTGATAAAATACATCCTTGATATTGACATTAATAGCCAAATGAAGGGACCGGGAAATGTTTAATGGAGAGGACCAGTGTGCTATATAAAATGTATATTGTGTCAAAATGTACCATGTGCCTATTTAAAGTTATTTCCATTTAAAGGTAATATTTAAATGTCTAACCAGTTGAATAATCTAAACATTTCACCCTTAAAAGAAACTGTGCAGGATAATTGTATTCAAGATTCAAGATTCAAGATTCAAGAAAACTTTATTATCCCGAGGGAAATTAAGGTGGAATGTGTACTATTTTCCTCTATTACAGTCATGGAAGTGAATGCTATGCATGTGGTTTTGATTCAGCATTAAAACAGTGATGGCTTGTACATCGTTAAGAATATGCGAGGCGTGGTGGATCTCTTAAACATTTCTCTTGTGTAGCTTCATTGATATGTTATTGTTGGTATTTCACAGCAAAGCACCAAATGTACTGCACCTAATAAGGTCTTAAGAGTAGTGTCCATGATAAACAGTAGTAAATAAACAGCCAAGTCAATTTAGACACACAGCTCTTTTTTTTATTTTTTTATTTTTGCAACAACAACAACATCATGAAATTGTCCTTCCACTGTTCTGTTCATCTTTATGTCGGCTGCCGTAAGACAGCAACAGTCTGGCGTGACCAGTTTAAGGCTTTGATTCTAGAAATGTCAATAGTAGGTATTTGAGGTACAGCCAAACTCTTCGTCCAGAACACTGTGCGGTTTCGCCGTCTCGTTACAGGTGAGGGACCGCACGGTTAGCACCATTATTCATAACCCATGGCTTTGTTGGTGTGACACTGGATGGTATAGGTGCTTTGAGGTGGAGCCATTCATGTTTCAGTGTTACCTTGGGAAACACAATGTCTGAACAGTAGGCTAGTCATTTGAAATATGTGACGTTTTAAATGACACAGGTTCATATAAATGCACATGACAAAACACTCACTACGTTCTGTTCCATACATCCATATTATATATGCGCAAACTGACTATTTCAGCTCACGGGCATACATTATACAGGCACACCGACATATACACGCAACTCAGACATGTCCTTCTTCTGACTACTACAGAATATTAACCCAACACCCTGATTCGACAAGTAGCACATGCCTTTATCATCAATGATATAAATGCTTTTTTCTCGGAAAGTGTGCAGCCAATATATATATATATATTTTTTGTACATTTTTAGAAAACAACACGTGGACGCCCAGGTACAGACGGAGCTGTCCACGTCCCCACTCTCATTTTAACATACAGTGTGACGTCACACACGGACAGATGTGTTCGCATGGAAACCGGATGTCGGAAGCGGTATGCAATGGTAACCACGGCGATGCTATTGTCCAATACAGTGTCCTATCCGGATGGCATGGTTGGTATGGCGCAAAAAAAAAACCTAAACAACCCAGTCGGCTCGTAAACATACACATCTCGTTTCTTTCTAGCTTGAAGAATGAAAACAAATAGTATACCACGGCAATGTCTTTTGTCCAACCGACATTATGACAACTCTCAGTGTTGTCACTATCACATTTTCAACTTTTACATTCAATTGAGTTAATTTGCCTTACCACTGACCTGTGACTTCGAGTTGATATTTAAGAGATGTATTCAACATGAGTGAATTGCTACGGTCTCGTATACCGACTATGGGATGCAGCACAACCACTACACCGAGCGGTATTTCTGATATCTGGCCTATATATTCATACATGTTGAACACTTCTCTCTGAAAGTACCTCTCTTCAAAGGACATATCCAAGCACCTTTTCTTCCACCTCTTATCAATCATTTAACGTCACTTTCACTCTGTGCCTTTCACTGCTCACTACAACATTACTGGCCGTCAACTCTCCCGCTCGGGTCAATAGCCAATGTTTTTTTTGTACCATAGCATGACCTGAGAAACAAGACAGGAATATAAATTCACCCTTTCATTGGATGGCATCACAGGGCTTTAACCTTTTTTTAAATGAAAAACCTCCTCCTCCCACACGGCCCTATCACTCCTCTGTCTGCCAGAGTGCCTCCAGCGCTGTGCAGCACAGAGGGCAGTAGGTACGCGACTCTGTGTGTCTGTTCAGTGCACCTTTGTTGAGCCTCGGTCGGCACCCCGGGCCGAGTCACCCTGGCCTCGTCACACAGAAAACCCGCCGCCGCCGGATCTCCGGTCGGGTCACACTGTGGTTTCGTACTCCATCACTTCTTTGGCCATGCCCAGACAGCGGTACTGGATCCTGGGAGTTACCGGGGCAGCGCTCTCAAGCACCAGGATGGTTTTACGCAGCCTGCGGTCGATGAAGTGGGCGTCCCAGGCCGGGTACTTTTTCCGGGGGAGGTCTATTCGGATCATCGGTCCCTCAGTCCTGGGGGTAAGGCGGGGCACCAGCGTCCGAGCTCCCCGAGCCGCCCGCACCTGAAAGACGTCCGCCTCCCCCCCGGCCCCTTGCTCTCTATCTTTAGTCCTGGGCAGGGTCCTGGGGGGGCTGCCCACCATGTCAGGAGGCAGGGTGGAGACCGGGGACGCCAGGGGCTCGTCGTCCAGCCTCTCCTTCTCCACTATATAGCCCCAGCCTGAGATGGGGCCGTCAGGGTGCAGCAGACAGTAATACACACACATGAAGAAGGTGCCCAGAGCGTAGCTGCTGGCCACCACGCACACCAGCACCACGGCGTAGAAGTCGGAGGTGTGCTGGCCGCGGTACAGGTACCAGAGTGTGGTGAGCGCCACGTTCTCCACAAACACGCTCAGGCTGTAGATAAGCATCCGGCAGCGCGTGCGCCCCTCCCTCACGCTGAACCAGCAGAAGATGTACACGATGCCCACCATCATGTTGTATATGATCTCCTCCCACTTGGACATGCAGAAGTCCGTCTCGCCCTGGATGATCCAGAACGTCATGACGCACCAGTGGGCCACGATGAAGATGCCAAAGTACAGCTGGAACACAGAGGCAAACAGCGCGAAGGCCATGGTGCGCGCGCCGATGGTGAACAGGTGCCAGAGGATTTGGACGATGACTGCCTTGTAGGTCATGGGGAGCTTGTCGTCTCTGGAGTCCCTCAGGGCCTTCTGATAGGAGGCAATCATCCATGACAGAGATATCAGAGAGGCGGAGGCAGAGAGCCCTGGGGACAGAAGAGGGAGAGGGAGAGAGAGAGAGAGAGAGAGAGAGAATGGGATGGAGCAGGAGAGGGAGAGAGAGGAAACCAATTAGGTTGGAAGGAGGTAAGAAGGAAAAATGAAGGTGATTAGAGCAGAAGAAATCAGAGGGAAAAATACCATGAAGTAAAGCCCTATTGAGACGGAGATAGACTCTACAACGAGAACAACTGACATTACTGACTATCATTCTTTTCAGAAGGACAAAAGAACAATGAACAACTCACTGAACAATGTCATCTAAAGAAAATGGCTACCGGGTATTTATCTTAACCACTGAGCACAGCGAGACCAAGTGACACATTTTCAGTGCTCAGCAGGCGCCCTACTGAGTCCAAGGCAAGTGAATAATCGCCCTCTATATGGGCTTATAGGCGTGTGTGAGGAAGTGATGGTATCGTTTATTTTGGATGTCAAATATATAGTTGTAATCGTGTGCCAAAACAAGACGTTGGTGTCTTAGGCGCTCCATACATTACAAAATACCATGACATCACGGTGACATGAGCCACAGAAAACCACAATCCATCACCACAATATTTCTTGTCATCAAAGTGTCTTGGAGGGCCAGCGTGGAGCAGGTGTATCCAGGCCATCGTGGTATTGAACGCTACAGCGGAGGGTGAGACGGGGTGTGCTCGGACTAACCCTGTAAGGGCAGGACTTGGCGGGCCTGGACCATAATGCTGAGCTGCAGAACCAGCTGAGGGGCACTCTTGAGGAAGGATTCTAGTAGACGCAGCATGCTGATGTCAGCGGTCTGGAACATCATGCTCCAGTAGAAGTGATGGCGCTCGTGGTCTCCACGCCAGCGGCTCTGCACGCCCAGATACAAGGCGTGGACGTACCTACGGAGGGAGAAGAGGGAAGGGGAGAGGAGGTGCGCGTTCAGAAGGGGTTCACTAGAGATTCACTTCTATTGGTGTGCATTAATGAAGACAATCTTCAAGAGTAGACCGAGTTCGAAATGTGCCTCTTTAAATGTCCCGAAATGTTATATTGCCTTATGGAAATATTTCTAAAAAAAGAACTGTGTCAGACCTCTGGTTGTTTTTGCAGGACTTTAATTGCTCCCCTCATGAAAAGATGATGAAACCCACTAAGTACTGAAGCTGCATGTATCTCCAGAATGATCCTCAGGCACGAGGAGACGTAGAAGCCGGTGTGAAAGGGATCGGTGAACCATGGATGGGGTTTGTGTAACCCTTATTTGTTCTGGGTCCTGTTACACAGTGTCCCGCGGGATGTCATACATCCACACAGTGTGTGCCAGCCCGGACAGTACGGGCTATTATTATCTGCACAAGAAGATGCATGCACAATTTCCATCTTAGAATCTGAAGCCAAAGCCTATGTCTAATGTTTTTTTTAATTTTTTAAATTACTACAGTGCCCAACCCTTAAACGATCCTAATTGAGCTCACTGCGTATCGGTGACAGATAGTTCCTGAGTTACCGGCTGGGGGTGAAACACAGGAGCTAATCCTCTTAAGGTGCACACACAAGCTGGTCTGAGAGCAGCGACAATTAACAGAGAATGCACAACAGCTTTAATGGTATTACTGGTAATTATGCTCTACCACACTGGTATAATGTACTCCTGGCTTAGACAGATACACACACACACACACACACACACACACGTCTCAGGAAGAAGCCAAGAAATCAATAAATAGTGTTGAAGAGGCAGGAAGAGAAACTGTGAGGGAGAGAGAGAGAGAGATAATGGGCGAGAGACATGGCCTACAGATAGCTCGTATAATTGATTCGCCTCTGATTCCTTTATCATCACAGTGTCTGTAAAGACTATTCGTCTAACCTTCCTCCCACCGTAGTTCAGCTGGGAGCCTCCTTCTGGCTGGCAGCAGCGCAAAACTGCCAAAACCAATCAGAGCATTCTAGGCTTGAGGACTGCCTCGCCATCTCTAACTGAGCAGCTGACCCACAGACCTAGAACTACCAAACCATGTGGCAGTGGAGTGGAATCTGACAAATGTAACTTGGTCATTTTGTGAATGCTTAAATCCCCTGGAATAAAGCCACGAGAACGGGTCTATTCTATATGGAGATACTGCAGCAGCAGTGAGACTCCTTGTGCATCGAAAAGATGAACTCTGAGGAGGAGTGTTTCACAATCATTTAGACTCTAGAGGAAAGGGATTCGACCATATTGGTATTGCTGTGGATGAGTTGTCGATTTTCCCCAGGAGATTATTGACCTAGAAGCGCGTGAATGGGGTGGAGCCTCTTTTCGAGCCGTGAGACGTCAAACAATGTAAAATACGCTTTGACATTTGAAGTCCTGTGAATATGTTTCATAAACATCAATCCACACGAATTACAGCTGGGCTTTGAAGAATGCACGAGTAAACACGCCCGCATGCATACACACAGATCGAGAGACAGAGAAAGAGATACGAGGAGGAGGAACGAGTAGTGTATTTCGTTACAGTCGGTTATATCGTCACTTTCTTACCTCCAGACCTGTGCAAGCTGAAATATGTGAATGACGGCTTGAAAGATCCACATAAAGACTCTGCAGCAGCCCCGGGCACCTCCCCTGTTGCCCGTGGTAGGCAGCACCCCGACCGCAGCAGCGCGGCCAGCGCCCCGCTGATCGCTGTCCTTGGTGCTGAAATTGTTCTCCGTGCCCGACCGGGGGACCACCGCGGCTGCAGCGGTGCAACTCTCGGTGGTCTCTGCATAATCGTAGGCGAACCATCTGAAACTTAACACTTGTACGACCACCGACGGGACTACGACAAAGACCAGAGTCAATGCAAACCACCAATAGTTTTCCCTTAAGTAGTAATCCGCGGCCAGCCACAGGTCTGAGGCCCCGTCCGAAAAAAAGACCAAAAGGGCACACAGCGTCCAGCAGCAGTCGAGGAGGGAGTAGCGCTTCTCGGCAGGACGGCACTGCGGCGAACGTTGATCCAGGCTGGTGGGGCACTCGGGTGGGCTTTCATTTCGCAATGAAACGGGTGCACCGTCAGATTTAGCGGCCATGTTTGTTGTAGAGAAGAGAGTGAGTAAGAGAGATGGGAAAATGATGGAAGGGGGAGGGGGTCATGTAGCCTGTGTCTATGCATGCGTGTGAGGGAGAGGGGGGAGGAAGGGGGGGGGGGGGGTGCAGAGGGCGAGGTATAGGTGAGAGGACTGAGAACCACTACCTCCGCTGAATTACTATAAATAAAAAAATATTTTATAAAAATACATTCCGTGAGTGGTCGTGCACGATCGTTAAAAAGACGAGGCAACGGCATGTAGGCTATATTATTGGCTTGTAGTAATAATTTAAAAAAAAAATCACCATACGGATGTTAAATTAGTTTGTCTCAGAATTAAAATATAGGCTAAGTATTTCTTTCCATGTCTTTCATAAAACCAAAAAGAAAACGATCTTGTGTTTGATTGTAAATAGCAGGGAAAGTCACTTACACTGACACCTACTGGTCAAATCAAGAACCACACATTAATAAACTGAAAACCAAGTGGCCTAAAATACTGGTACCACAAATAGGTGTATTATTCAGTTTTATTGGATAACCTTCACTTCAGTATATGAAAATTATTCAGAAATCACAGATCATGAGTTGTTCGGGTGTCCTTAGACAACGAGCAGGGTATACAACGCTTTGGTAGGTTTATTGTCTTCGATATGTCACTCTTAATATTAAAGTTAAATTAGCAATTAATTCGGCTAATTAATCATAGCCCTCAGCTGAACTGAAAATGAGTTTAGTCCAAGTAGCTGTGATTGATTAATCACTTCATTCTTTATAATACTAAATAAAAAGCTGCTTTCTTCACAACTAAGTCCATAACCAGCTTTACTGTATTGTTCAATACAATGTTGGCCTATGTTTGACAAGATTGAGAACACTGAGAAATGAAATAATATCCTAAATAAAAGACCAGGACAAAAAGAATGAAAATGTACTAAAATTTAATCATTCATAAAAGCTGGAAAATCATGTGTGACAGGGTAACACAAGAAGAAATATTAGAGTTGGTTTAGTACAATATAATTTCAGCCTCAAGACAGAAATCAAAATGCGCAATTTCACCCATCAGTCTATAAAATACTAATTTCCTTAGCTTCATTATGCAAAAATGGAATTAGAATATATTATGGGAAATATGAAAGCCTGGCAGCTTTCAATATAAAACAAAGTCACTAATAGCAGATGTTATCTGGCGAAGACATCTCCTAGCAGTGTGAAACCTACGGACCACCATGCATTTTGTTGACACGGTTAGTGCAGAAGAAGGCATGAGAAGGCCAATGTACAGGATTTCGTTTGCAAACATAAAGTCACAATATGCCAAAAAAAAAAAAAAGCTGTTGTGTTACTCTCAATAAAACACTTTAGTCTCCACATATTAGATGGTCTTTCCTTGAAGACTGACACTTTGTCAAAAGAAGAAGACCGTTGAAAAGAAAGATAACAGTTGTCATCAACCAAGGCCGACAATGATGAATTACGTGGGGTGGGGGGGGGCTCTTCACCATTAAAAAGAAGGAAAATCTTAAAATAATGTGCCATCTCCTCTCCAGAGTGGTGAAGCGTTTCTCCGTCAGCCGTCGTCGATGTGTTCCAGAGTGGGATTGGAATGCTGGCACCATCCAAATGGGCGACAGTGAATCATTACAGGGATCTGCACAAGAGGGACAGATCATGGTGAATATGCCACGCTGCTGTGCGTGCGGTTTTTGCGCTGCATTGGGCTTTACTGACAAGGAACCGTGTGAATAATTTAGATGAAACAGCAGTAAACTATTTTCCTGAAGCCCATTTAAGGTCGTAATCGCTGGTCTTCAGCACAACGTTGTTACCGGGCAACGGTTCTTCAGGCACCAAGCGTTGTTACACGGCTTCAACAGCAGATGGAACTGTACGCTTAATTAGGCTTTATGTGTGTATAAAGCCCCGTTCAGATTTGCGACGGACGAAATGGTTTGAGAAAGTTACAGCGGTGTGAATTGGTTAGTTGCAGAGTGTCTGAAGCTGTTGCATGGCCTCTCAAGAGATTTACCATGTAAAACCGCCATTTGCAAGCCATTTGCAAGCAGTCGTCAGTTTCAAGCAGTTTCGTCGCAAATCTTTGATCTGCACTGGGCTTTACTGAGTAAACATGGCTCATACAATTATTACAAATATATCCCAATGGTGATTAAAGTGTGTCGGGCCAAGTTTTGACGAGGATTTCACTGTCCGGGTTGTCATTTATTAATGCAAGACAAATTGGCATGCCTTTAGCCATATTTCAACTGGCTCTCATTCAAATACGACCAACCATCTCCGGCCTTCAACTTAGACCTGCCAGTGACCATTTAATATAAATCATTTCCCCAAAAGGATGACCCCTGGATAGTCTTTTTTATAGAATGAATCAAATGCTATGATTTATCCCTTTTGCTGAAGCTTGAATGATTCCAAACAAGTCTATATAATAACTGTAAGCCTGTTGCAGCTAGCTACTCACCTGGCCTCATGCTGCAGCTCGCTGGCGTCTTACAGCAGTGTGCAGTTAGACTTCCTCTTGGCTTTCTTCTTTTCCATCGGCGTTTTTCTATTGATCTGTCTCACCAGGTCATAGAAGATCTACAACACATTGAATAATTATAATTTGATGTGTGTATATATATATATATATATATATATATATATATATATATATATATATTCAAAAGGTGAGGTGGTCATATGCGGCATTGGAACCAACCTCATTAACATTAATCTTGGATTTAGCTGAAGTCTCTAAAAAGGCACAGTTGTTCCACTGGCGGGCCAGGTTCTGACCCTGCTCCTTCCCCACCACGCGCTCGTCCTCCAGGTCACACTTGTTGCCCACCAGGATCATGGGAACCTGGTTCGATCAAAAGCCCTTCCAGTTATACATGGTTGTCATGTAATGTTATACATTATATAAAAAGGCATATGAACTCATTACATAAAGGCATGTCATGTTGGCCCATTCGGTTATACATGGCCCATCAACTCATGTTGGCTCTCTCATTATTATGGAACATTTGCAAGAAATTGATTGGGTATATTACACAACAATGTACTGAGGACTCCCGGTGAATTATCAATGTTGAGATGATGCCTTTCATAGAACACTGCCAGTGAACAGCGTAACCATGGATACACAATTAGCATCCAGTGAGGTCACACTGCTGTAGTTCATATTTAAGCTGTGGGCAGGGTTATAACATTAACACCGGCCAATGGCTCATGGATTTGAACATTCGGCAGGTGAAAAGATTCAGCGTTACATATTAAAAACAGGCAAAAATACTAAAATCTAAAAGTTAATTTTGGACCCTAGCTGTGGGCCCTGGCTGTAAACTTATTTAGACGTGCATGATACCAAACACTGGTGTCATGCACAGTCACCAGGAAGGCGTCTATGAATAAGTAACGACACACCCAGCATGGTGTACACCATGCATCTCCCGCCCATCCGGGGCGGGAGATGACGTGAGCCAGAGTGAACGTGGTACACTGCATCTAATAAAGGCAGTGGCATTCTGTTGCTAAAACCCTGCCCTCCCCCCCACAGAGTCAACTTTAATGAAGTTGAGAGGATCTGAGATCAATCAGAAGCCAGAGCAGCTTCATGTTGACAAAAACTTTAAATACAGCTTAAATAAAGCTATAATAAACTACAAGACATTTAAAATCAAGTTATGTAACTGCCTGTCTCTTTGGCATTCCCCTGCATGTTTATTTCCTGACTGGACCTTGCTAGCTGTAAAGCCAGTTAATTACAGCACTTTAATTATGACTGGAATTCATTTTGCGTCATGATTAGCTTCTCAGATTGGCCGTTCAAAGCGGCTCGGGCAATCACCTGAGCATGCCAATAACACAGGCAAGGCCATTTCCAGGTCAAAATCTGACGTCTTAAAAACACGAAGAGCGGTGAATGGCACTTGGTATGGTGGGGTAATGGCTGCAAAAGCATACACTGTACACGCCTATGCAGCGCTGTGTTGCAAAAAGGAGGAGCTGTCTGGTAACGGCGATAATTATTATATTTGCACGTTTCTTTGAGTGGGTTTTCATCTGACCAAACTGAAACACTCACGTCCTCGGTGTCCTTCACTCTGAGGATCTGTTCCCGGAGGTCCTGCAGGTCATTGAACGTTGACTGTGCTGTGATGGAGTACACCAAGGCGAAGCCCTGGCCGTTCTTCATGTAGAGGTCCCTCATAGCCGTGAACTGTTCCTAGAGGACCATGGGGGGGGGGGGGGGAGAGAGAGGGGGGGGGGGGGGGGGGGGGGGGGGGGGGGGGGCCGGGGGGGGGGGGGGGGGGGAGGAAGGGGGGGGGGGGGGGGGG
>OOFB01009271.1:34946-47006 GCA_900323305.1 Trachyrincus murrayi | reverse complement strand
CCCAAGTTGGGGGGGGGGGGGGGGGGGGGGGGGGGGGGGGGGTGGGCGTGTGCACAAGGAAATATCATTAAAGAGCCTCTCTGAATCTATTAATCATACTGGGTTTGCCAATCACAGACTTGCATCAATACTGTGGGACCTTTGTCCAACACCGGGCTGCACAATACAAAAACCACTCTGTCACACTCCACCAGCATTTGCAATTCTAACTACGACGAACGCAGCAGCCCACAATGAAAGACGGACACATGAGGGACTCTACAAAGGGTCATTGTAATGACCACCGCCCCCCCCCCCCGTCCCACTCAAGTGTATCAGACAAATACTAAACCAGAGATCAGAGGAGACGGCATCGGCCACCGTGTTAAAATGATCGCAAGAGAGATGATACCTCGGTAGGGCTGAACAATTACATCAAAATATTATCGAAATCGCAATATGGCCAAGTGCAATATCCAAATCGAAGGAGCAGCAATTTTTTGATAAGGGCAAAATGTGTGAATGTAAATTCACCATTATAAATGAAGTAGTGTAGAGCTGCAGACATGCCCTGGGCTACCATTTTATTTCTCCAGACGTAAGAAAACATGTTTGTTTGGTACAGACCCCAACAAATGTCACATCATGATTTTAATAGTTTTTTTCAGTGAAAAGGAAAATTGTGATGCAAAAATGATCATTCCCACTAATAGTGAATCATCTGTAAATTTTTACCATATTGTTTAGCCCTACAGCTCGGTTTAATGAAACATTTGCAAATACCTACATCACTCTTATAATGTCAATATAAGGGCAATGTAAACCCGTCGCATGTAAACTCGTATATACAAATACCACAACAATTGCTAAGCATGAATTAATATGAGCATACTCTTTGAATAGCCTTCAACCATAAATTACCCCTGTGCACTAAGATATAGAAATTCTAATCAGGAAGTAAAACATGACAAAGGAAGACAACACGCAAGATCAACAGGTGCTAAATAACTTTGTATGGCTAAATGATGTTTAGCTTGCGGTTTAATCTCTCACAGATGAAGAAGGCCTACCGTATACACAGCTGCTGCAGATGACAGCTCCCTCTACATCTGGCTAGGAGGGCCCAGCAGATCTTCCAGCACGCCGAGATCGGAGGGCAGGTGCTAAGCCGTGCTGAGACCCAACAAGCTAGGCTTCTCCAAATGAATTCCCACAGGAAACGAGTGCTGTGTTCAAACAGGAAGGACAGTCATAGTAATACAGACCACATTTCATTCTAGGTAACTCAGATTCATAATGTAGCGTTGAATGCGTGGAACATCACAAATGTAAAAATCTAAATGGCTTGTTAAGAACAGTCTTACAATATCTGGTTTCATGATTTTTACCATTTTTATGGTAATGTGATGATTTATATTAAAAGCTGCTTCAATTTATTTTTGCGTCAAAAAAGCAAAAAGGCAAATTAAATATCCACTGTCTTGTGGAATCACGGTGCCATGATTAGGTTTAACTAAAGGAAACTCGTGGAAACACTGTAAAGGCCTTATTACAAAGTCATTTTGAAAACGGTTCAATAATTGCTGCTGCGCCAAATCTTCTCTACTGGCGAAAAAGTAACACAGAGCCTCGGCTCTCGTTGGCGCAGTATAGCCACGAACACGCTTCTAAATCACTCCACGGTACACACACACACACATACACGACTTTCCTCTAGCCGTGTGCATCGCACCGTGCGGCCATCATATCGATCTCGACATCACACAAGGAACTTATGTGTGTGTTTATCTGGACCATTATCTCGCTGCTTCCTAAAGGAAGGGTGGGGCTGTGAGCTCACACAGACGCCCGATGCAGGCGAGTTATAAGTCTGGTTATAAGTTACAACATGAAGGGAACCGTGCAAACGCGTCGTTTCGACACCGACCGGACTGTGGGGACCGCGGGTTGAGCCTTGCGGGGTTTAAAGTGTGTAAAGCACGGGGTTTAAAGTGTGTAAAGCTGGGTGGGCGAACCTCAAGTGTTCACCGCTCGGAAACCCTGAACGCTACATGCTAACGTTTTTGTTTGTTTGTTGCAAAACACATTAAATCTCCTATTAAGTCCAAAACGTCGGGCTTTGGACTTAATAGGGTTTAAGTTTAGTTTTGAGTTATAATCGACAAAGTGCGATCGGGCCGTCGGTTCGCCTGCGATCGATAAAAGAAATCAGTGTCGGTGAACGTTAGCCTCCCTCGGCGCTAGCGGCGGCTAGGACCGGGGTGGCTACAAGTTAGCACAGGTCCCGAAAAAGGCGTGAAGAAAAAAACGAGCTCACGGCTTACAGTCGGGATTATATACTTCACGTGTGCGCACATAATACAACGTGTGTGCAAGCGAGCGACCCGTAAGCACAACACCGGTGGAGAGAAGACTAGAAGATGCGCTAATGGCGAACCCGCTAGTGATTAGCGGACGACTAGTTAGCCTCTAGCTAACTCTTACCCCGACTCAATTATTATTATTATTATTACTACTACTACACGGGCGGTCGTTTAACTGACATCGCGTAAAAGCTCTTAATGTTTTCAAATGGGAAACGTGTAACGCCGTGTGTTCATTGTCTCAACTATAAGATGCTATATCGATAAATCGGCACCGGAAAACATTGAAGTGACTTACCGTGTTCCGCTATGTGCACGAAGTCACACTCTGCGTGAATGTACGGAAAGGTTGTGCCAGCGGCTCCCGATTGGTTCGTCGCCGGCCAATCAGAGCGACCCAGGTTAAAGTATACTCATTTATTACATGTATTACATGTTTATTAAATGTTTTTTCTTTGTTTAATTTGTTTTCATTTTTATAGAAACACATCACCTCTAATTAATAATTAATGAACCGCAACACTGCTTTTCGTTAGGCTGCTAGTTGTCAAATGGAGATACAGTAGATACAACTTCTTCTTTATATAAACACATCCCCTCTAATGAATAATCAATTAACCACAACACTGCTTTTGGTTAGGCTACTAGTTGTCAAATGGAGATACAGTAGATACAACTTCTTCCTGTATCCTAGTGTTGTGCTTCTAGGTCAGGCCTACATTAGAATTAAGTTTAACGTGTAAATAATGTGAAGGAGGATGTGTGATCAGAGAGTGGGAGGGATTACAAGATCTATTTTATTGATGACGCCACAGTACATTTAGATTAGGGGCTTGTATAAGCAAGGAAGAAACAACACACACAAACATTATGTTCAGTCACTCTGACATTATCCTGAGACATTTCTATTTTAGATGACATTACAAGGTTATCCATCTTGTTTAATCAAATGGTCAACTGAAAATATATTTTTGTCTGCTCAATGTATGCCTGAATATAAATGGCCTATTCGTATATGTAACACCAACTTCCTAGTTTAATTTCAATGTAAAACACACAGTGTTTCTTTGCAACCACACACAATGGTTTTATCAAATGCTAACATAATGCCTATAGTGATCACTAAATATTTTGCTTTTAACGGTGTAGTGTTGAATAACACTACTGCAATGGGAAACTATTAATGTATGTGCATGTATTCTCAAATAAGGGATAATATTATCCTGCCAAAGGTTGAATCCTGTGAGAATACAGTTCTTCTTCCTTTTGTTTTCATCGTTTGTTTTTATGGGCCTGTCTCTTTTCACTGCCTGCTGGCAATGTCTTTCACAATGACAACGCATGAAAGAACAAGTCGCCCAACTGGCCACAGACCAATATTTGAAAGGACCAGAGGAGCACTTGCATCATAACTTTCTCATTAGAATGGCCAAATATGGACATTGAATTCATTTGAAGGGAACGCCTGGTTTAATGAGTCAACAGGCAGTGTGTGGTGATAACATTGTGAGTAAAACTCATCCTCACTGTATGCTCAGTACACCGATCAAGTGTTAGTCAAACTGTCATTTAATACACAAGACGATAATACAATATAATTTGCTGTAAGCAAAGGAACAACTATTAAAAATTGTGATATTAATCTAAGGTCATTCGGAGTATCATCAGATACAACACGTTTATTACACATTAAAATACATTTATCCATTTTATCCAAGAACGTTAATGTAAATCTGGTGACATAATGTCCTCCTGCACTCAGTTTTAACTGTTAAATGTACAATTTGAAGACATTCAGTTTGTCAGATGTGTCTAAAATAAGGTACTTTGTAGTGACTTTAAAAAAACATTTCTTACATTTTTGTTTTACTTAATGAAAAATCCAAAATACTTGGCACTAATAATTCACTAATGGTAAATGTTCTATAGAAAACAAGTTATACAATATAGAACAAGAAGACATGATATATGTATCCGTCCAAACACCTAGGCTTTATTTCACTGTTACAAATAGAGTCCAATAACTGGAATGTACCTGCATGTCAAGGAGTCCACCTATCACGTTTACTTGGTAAAGTTAGACAAGGCGGTTCCATCAGAACAACCTTGGTTTCACTGAAGAAAGAAGCATAGGGGGTGAGAATGTATTCCCCACACCTATAGCCTTTCATTTGGATTTCTTTAAAGGTGAGTCTTGTGTTGATCAATAGTGAAATCGATGGGATGATCCGGTACCTTTCTTGTTTCTCTTGTCCCGTATAATGATTCTGAGTCCTTTGATATCTATAACAGCTCAGTGAAAAGCACCAGCAGCAGGCTGTAGAATCGGTAAGCATTAGAGACGTTTCCCTTCTGTGTTCCTATTTTTAATCAGATTAGAATATAGAGGTTGAGTGTCCATATGAAGCCACAGGCATGTGTTGGCTCCGCTCTGCATGCCAATAAACCCATTGCATGCACACTGTACATGCTATGGGTTTAAAACACAGTATAAGACTGTAAATACATGCAGGGTGTATGTTTAGACTTGACTGGTGGCTGGTTTTTTTCATCACTCAGCTCAAGTCAACTCAGGTCTTTTCCCTGTCTTGCTCAAGGGGATTTCCAAATATAGCTACTGCACACATTTCACACTGTCATGTCATTATTTCCGCATAAGCCTACACTATAGTCTACTAATGTTGGTGTCCATTTTATTTGCCTTTGTGCCGTTCTTTCCTTCATGCTTCATCTCTTGCACTCCTGTTTTTTTCCTATTCCCAATGTATTTAAATTTCCTCAGCGGCCTCAAATTCCTAAATGTGCCATCATTGGCTTCCATTGATATCCTCTGTGGTCGTGTTTATAGAAAACATCACACTTCTGTCACTTGTTCAGCAGCGTCTCTGCTGTGTCTTTAGACGTCTGAGCTGCATTTGTATCCGGCTCGAAGCAGTCGTCTTCTCCTTGCATACTTGAGGAGCCACTGCCCTTTGGCAAGTTTTCACTCCCTCTTCCGTCTTTGTCAGTGTTTGGCTCCCCCTTCAGAGAAAGATTAGGATTAAGAACAGCGACACAAATTTCCACTAAACAGTTTCTAAACAGCTAATGTCCAAAGAAAACCTTTAAATTACCATTCTAATGTAAATGACAGTTTTGTTAGTAGGCCTAGAGATGGAAAGCTCGCTGTTATGGAATAGCACCCTGAGCACGACAGTGCTAAAGCAACTCCGGCTTGACCTTAAAAGGCAGCATGGTTTGACTGCAGCCCTGTGTAGAGGAATCTAATTAATCTCCCCACCATATCCCTGCACGTTTCAATACACGTATATCAACGGTTCAGGAAAATCTCAACATAAATCAAGTCAGACAATTTCAGTCCTAACCACCATCCAACATTATAGGTCAATAGAATTAAATAGTATATGCAGTGCAAAAAAACAAGATAAAATGCTTTAACTAACAAAGATATGTCAACTTTTGTATTAATAGTAAGGCGAATCCATCCCAGAGCCTGGCTCCTCCTGCCAGGCAGGGGCCCGACCATTAAGATGCTCATAACAAGATGTGCCCACTTGCCATTGTAAACAAAACACTACATTTTTTTTGTCCCAAAGATGCATAGCTCCAACATTTAGAGAATGTCACACGTAGTGTAGCATCTCTCCACCAATGCAGATCGAAAACCTATCGCTAGGGCCTAAAAGGTATAGCCTTTCAGTTCAAAGTACACAACAAAATGCCAACCTCAATAGACAATTCCCGGTGAATTAATTTCTTGGTCTCTTCCTCACAGAAGTCAAGCATTGCCTTCCTATCATAACTTATCGAGGGCGTCTTCTCAGTCTGATTTCTCTGCCGTAGCCCAACAGGCAGACCGGGGTCAGGATCAATCACCATTAATGCGCTCTCCAACTCTTTCACTTCGTCCGCCGTCAAAGTCGCCAAAAGAGCGTCCAGGTCATCCTCGTCGTCTTGCTCCCCCTCGGCGCGTTTACTCCGTTGCTTTGACATTATTTAAAAAAACAAACACGTAAGGATTTAGGACTTTTATTTCTTGCTGCTTTGCGTCTGACCTGTTCAACACAGGCGCCGGGTCAGTTATGATAGCCGTAATGGGACCCGAGGGAGGGAGGAGGGGGTCTCCCTCGCAGGCTTCCAACAGCAGTGCAATTATTTCGCACCCTATTTTGGAAGAGAAATGGATATGGCCCGCCTCTTGAGGGAGTGGACATTGAATGGAAATCATATCACAACCTATTTAAACACTCATGTCTAAAGGAGAGACTTGAGGGGATGTGGAAGCTGTGGAAATAGGGCTGTCGTTGAAAACGTAGGCTAGGTAACTTCAACACGACCAAGTGACACAATTTAAAGACTTTGTAGAACAAAAAGTATTTTATTCCTTTGATATAAACCGCAACGTCTTTAACTAGGCCTACCTAACGTCTTTCCCAAAGGGTACCCTTAACCAAATCGCATGCTGTGGCAGTAAATGTATGCAGTTCCTTTTCTTCAGTCTGCCAAGATATTTCCTCACAGCTGCCAGCTACCTTTTTCTGTACAACACACACACACACACACACACACACACACACACACACACACACACACACACACACACACACACACACACACACACACACAGTTCAGCGGAGATCAAGCCGGGGTCAACTCGGACAAACATTATTGCTCAGATAAATAAATCTATTCTACAAAAAAAACGGAAATAATTATATAAGATAAGATGCATGTACTAAACACCGGGGGGGGGGGGGGTTCAAAGAAAGAAAGAAAAAAAACATTAGTCATTCTTTTCTTTTCTAAGGGGAAGGGGGACAGGCGATGAACAACGTTACACGCTTCGCCCCCCCCCTCGTGTGTTCATGCATGCGACGCGGTTCCATAGAAGGTCAAACTACTTTCCAAAAAACTCTTTACACGGTGCGTTACGTTAAGACTCCTTCGCACCGACGGGATCCCATGCAGCACACACACACACACACACACACACACACACACGCACACGCACACGCACACGCACACACGCACACGCACACGCACACGCACACGCACACGCACACACGCGCGCACACACACACGCGCGCACACACGCACGCACGACGACATCCGGTACTTTTTTTTGTATCCATTTTGATAAACCACAACATTTCATACGAAGAAAGAACTATATATATAATATATATATATATATATATATATATATATATATGTAAAAATACAAAAAAAATAACGGAACCGTTGTGGTCAGGGCCAGGAGGAGTCAAAGAGAAATTAGCACCGTTGTTACACAGAGAGATCTGACGGACGAGAGTCGTGTGCCGAGGGAGGTGGTGGTGGTGGTGGTGGGGGTCGTAAAAGGTCATTAATCGTCCACGCCGTTCGATTGTCCCCCTCATGGCCTCAGGTGTCCGTCGCCTATCGTGCAGCTGACGCAAACGTAGTCCTCCTTCTCGGCGAGCTCGGCCGTGACACCGACACACGCCTGGTGGAACCACTGGTTACAGCGGCCGTCACACTGGACCCAATCCACCTGGAGAAACACCGGCATGCATCTTACACATGTATAAATACACATGTATATCTATAGTGTCACAGCCCCCACGGTTGTGTGTGTGTGTGTGTGTGTGTGACTGTTAAACCACGCCCCCCCCCCCTAAATGTGACACAGGTGTGATTACCACTGAGCAGCATAGACATCACGTTGGGCCTATCCGTGGTATGCGGTTCGAGATCCACTGCCTGTTTGTTTACCTCGTCTCCCTCGGGCTGCTGGCATCTCTCCGCGGGACACACGGCCATCTCCTCGTCCGAGTCGTCCGACTGAGAGAAGTCCGAGCGCGGGGACGAGGAGGTGGAGGCCGCCCGGCGCTCCAGGCTCTTGTCCCTGTTCATCTTCTGTCTCTTGTAGTGGGGCTTCTTGTCCTTCCCCGGCCGACGCTCCACCTGCACGCCTTCCCTCTCCAGGTGCCGCTTGCCGTTCTTCTCCGGGACGTTCAACGCCCCGCCGTCTTCTTCTTTGTCGTCCTGAAACGGCGGCGAAGGGTAAAGCGTGGGCTGCACGCTCCCGCGTTTGTGACAGAACCGGGTATATATTTGATTTTAGTTTTTTTTATCCCTCGCGTCTGATCTCAGGGAACAGGCTTTCTTACCTCGTTCCACGACAGATTCTGTCCCTGGGTGCTGAACTGGATGTGTTTGCTGCAGTCGCTGGAGTCATCCTGAGGAGGCGACAGGCACCCTGCGGGGGGTTGGCTCTGGGGCCGGTGCATCAGGACATGGTAGAGGTCCTGGGTCTCTGGCAGCGACACCGGCAGCAGGAGGCCCTCCACCATCAGCTCCTCCAGCTCCCGACTCAAACCTGACCAGAAAAATGGCAAGAATATGTAGACGAGAAAATGTTGTAATATATATATATATATATATTATTTTAAATATATTTTTCTGGGCTTTTTATGCCTTGGTGGACTGGAGAGTGGAGAGAGACAGGAAAGTGGGTTGAAAGAGAGAGAGAACGACAGGACCGCAGGTGGGAATCGAACCTGGGTTGCTACGAGGCGTATCGCCCGTGTGGTTAGCGCGTTGGGGTGGGTTGAGCCACCCGATGTTATAATATTCATGATGTTTAATGGCGTGTTTTCCTTCCTCCAAAAAGGCTCGAGGCATGCCGTAGTGGAACCAAAGAATGAACCAGCGCTTACCCTGCAGGGGGATGCACCTCTGCTCCGTGTAGAAGACAGTCTGTGAGTGGCTGGTCTTGTTCCACTCGGGTGTCAAGTACGGCGCCTGCGTGAGGAGGAGAATGTCTCCATCAGGTACGTGACACACTCTGCCCCTACAGCAAGGGCAAACGTTTCAGATAAAACTCCTCCTAACAGAATGTGAGCAGACCTGGGCGTTGCCGTCGCTCGTGGTGCTCCCCGAGGCCCAGCGGGTCAGAGTGGGCGGAGTACCGGGACCCTCCTGCAGCTCTTGGAGGCGGAGCGCGTCCGAGGTCTGTCGCGCGCGGTGCTGCCAGCTCACCGCCCGCTCCACCAGGAAGTGGAGGGCGTCGGCCTCGGGCAGGCGCACCTGCGTGCGCTGCAGTGACGCGAGCAGGATGAGTACCTTGCTCAAGGGCGGCGTCTCCGAGCGCCGGCAGAGCGGACAGAGCCACGGCTGGTCCGCGTGGCTGTCGCACAGACCGCGCACGCACACGCTGTGGAAGGCGTCGCGGCAGAGTTCGCACTGCAGCATGGCGCCCATGGGTGCCTTGTGACACACGCACACCATCAGGTCCATGCAGTCCGCCGTGGGGAGCAGCTTGGACTCGTTGTCCGCCCTGAGCACGGCGAGGGTCTCCATTTCCCTCAGGCGCAGCTCCTCCAGGGTAGCCGTCTGGCGAAGAAGCAAACAAGGGCATTAACCAATCACGTCTCATGAACACTTCCTGATTCATCCATCAAGGTTAACATTTTATACGTGCTTTTTATGCCAAGAGATGGAAAGAGTGAACTTACAGCAGAGGATGAATCCTTGGACTGGGAGAGAGCTTGCTCAATGTCACCCAGAGAGTCAAGCGGTACCGCTTTCTTCTTGCCAAGTTGCTGTGATTCTTTCACTTTCTTGGGCTTCCTCTTCGGAGAACCTACGCTTCCAACCTCACTTCTTGGACATAGAACCTATGATCCAAAAAAGCCCAAAAATCATTGAGTTGATTGTGCTTCGCTGACACAACGGTGTGAATAAGCTGAAGCCAGATTGTCCTCTGTGCTAGGCCAGGGGATGTATTCAAAGCATTTACTGACCTCCAGTAAAGTGAAGGGAGAGTTTTTCATCAAAAACATGGCGTCCGCAGACTCCTTCCATTCCTGCACTTCTGTCGACAATGACTCCAGTCTCTTCAGGGGCTCCAGATGGACCTGGATGGCCTGTCCTCGGAGCACCGTGTCAGACAGTACATCCGCCATGGGTACACAGCCGCCAACCTGAAGGTACAACGACAGACTTACAATCCGCAGCACATTATAACCATACAGATGCTGGGTACTTTCTTAACAGATGTCTCCGAACCTGCAGCTCCTGGGCTTCCTGCAGCCACTCTCTGGCTTTCCTGATGGAGTCTTTGAGCAGAAGACAGTTGGGGAGGTGAGCAGGGATGGCAGATGCCTTCTCAGCTGCCGTGCTCAGGGTCTCTATGGGGTGGGGGGGACTGAGGGAGAGCAAAATAAAGTCTTTAGAACGAACAAGCTTGCAGTCATCCCTCCGTTGTGTTAATGCACGTAAAGACAGTGGTTACATTCCTTTTTGCACGCGTGCAACAAAGTTTACAGGACTATTTTTGAGTGACGAGTGACCGGCGCTGCTGGATGTTTCCGGTATAATAAAGGTTTTAACCATGCACATGTACTTTTCTCAGTTCAAGGTGGACGTTTTGAATCCTAAACCCTAGGGAGCCTTTGTGTATCCTTGGAGTGAATAACGCGATAGAAAATAGGTGTACTACGGTCTTCAAGATATTGCAATCCCGCTAGCGGTGGGACATGGCAAACAAAGTAGAATGAGTGTCATCTTTCTGGGAATATGGAGAAAACAAAAAGGTCTGGCCCCTCATAAAAAAGTGTGTTTATCTGTTGATACATGAAGGGCACAAATGCAAAAAACCAGAGAGCCATGCCATTGTACAGCCCTTGTGAAAGCACTTGTGATAGTGGGTCACTGTGCTGCGCGCCAATGAGATGAGGGCAGAACTAGATTTGCATGCTCACTTTTTGTTGATCTTGTTGAATACTCTAGCAGCAGCATTTTGCTTTCGCTGGAATTAAAATGAAGCAAAATCAGGGGCACTGACGTATTTCTAGATAAACCAGTTCAAATAAAGATTGAGCTAAAAGTTTTAACCCCACTTTTGTTTGGCAAAAACACATCCAGCTACTCGTTAAGACGTCTCGTGATGCAATAATCTCTTAAGACCAGAGACCATAACATAAGCACACATACAGACCAAGGAGCACCGTGCTCACCTGGCTTTGAGGAGGCTGCTCGCCTTGTCCTCCCAGTGTTCAGACACGCTGAGCAGCTCCTGCAGGCGAGCCATCGCCTTCTCCACGGGCGAGCGGGGGGCCAGGCCCACCCCCTGGTCGATGAGCCTCCTCATGGCCTCCAGGGTGAGGGTGGAGGGCTGGCTGCTGGCCCGCTGCACCCCCTCCAGCCAGCGCGCATGCTCTAGCTTCACCCGCAGACAGGGCAGCTCCGGCAGCTCCACGTCAAAGTCGAAGCTGACGTCCAGCAGGCTCTGGATCTCCACCACGCTGGACACGTCCTCCGAGAGGACCTTCTCACTGTGCTGCTGGAAGTCCTCGATGTCGTTCAGGAGTTTCTAATGACGGAGAGACCAAAGTGTTAGATCTACGTCCCACGCTCACATCCACATCAAATGACGTGCATTATCCCGCATGTCACAACAGACTGGATGACCCCCGTCTACCTTTAACAGTGGTGCTTGGGTGAGACTACAGGGAAGATTGTACAGCTGTCTCACGAAGGACCTCAGCTCCTCCACGGTCAGCAGACTCTGGGACTTCCCCCCACACCGATACCTAGATACCCACGATGACCAGGCAAAGCAACAAGTCAGCCAAAGTGTCGTTTGGGAAAGCAATCCCTTCCGGGGAAACCGGAGCGTTCACTCGGTGGTGTGGTGACGGGGGGGGGGGGGGGGGGGGTTTTTTGTTTCCCC
>OOFB01009271.1:15748-34926 GCA_900323305.1 Trachyrincus murrayi | reverse complement strand
CGTTCACTCGGTGGTGTGGTGACGGGGGGGGGGGGGGGGGGGGGGTTGGGGGGGGGGGGGGGGGGGGGGGGGGGGGGGGGGGGGGGGGGGGGGGGGGGGGGGGGGGGGGGGGGGGGGTTGGGGGGGGGGGGGGGGGGGGGGGGGGGGAGTGTTTGCATTGCACCTGGTCTGCCGCTTGCCGCAGAGCAGCTGCTGTGCCACCGAGGAGCACTTCTCTGCATCCTTGGTGACGAGCTGCAACCTGAACAGGAGGTCGTTGTCCGGGAAGATGTTGGACTCCGACTCGGAGACGAGGGAGCGAAAGACTGCCAGACCTAAAGAAAAAATAAATAAATAAAGTAAAAAGGACAATGGCAAGTTGCCCACACAGATGACTCACTCTGGTCTTAAAACTTGATTTACAACTAATCGCAGGAGAAAAAATAAAAACGGAGAGCGGCAAATCAGCAGAGGACGGTCTGTCCTCACCTTTTTTCTTCTCCAGTTTGGCGTCGAGTGTCTGGGTCACGCGAGAGGCCCAATCGTCGTACAGTTCTGCTCGCCGTTTGACCGCAGTCATCATGGGGTAAAGGTCGTCCAGTGTGAACCGGTAACTGCGTGAGGAGAAGGGAGACAGAACAATCACCGAAAGTCGAGGAAAGGATAGGACACTTTCCGCGCACGTTCCCCTTCGACACTGCCGCTCTGGACCCACTGCGAGGCGGACTTACTTCAGTGTGTAGTTGGAGACGGGACAGGGGCAGAGGTCGTGGACGTGATGCAGGCAGACGAGGACCCCCGGGCTGCAGGGACAGGTGACGGCAGACAGGTAGCACGTGGTCCTACACTTGATGCACTGGCGCTCATCGTCCTGCAGGTGGTCGTATTTGGCTTCCTGGCACTGCGACACTCCCTGAGGACGCCAGACGACGGAGGACTAACATTATTCGCAACGAAAGCCCTCCTTTCGGGTCCGGTGTGACGCCCTCTCGCTTGTGGGAAATTTGCCAAAGGTCTCACCATTTTCTTGACCTTCTCCCTCAGCTCCTTCTCCTCTCGGATCATGAGAGCCATGTCACGGTGGACGGCGGACGCCAACACCACGTCCAGCGTGTCCACCTTGGAGGCCATGTTGCAGATCATCTCGTCATGGGAGAAGACGTTGTAGCGGTGCAGCAGGCGGTAGTGGTCAACGCACTGCCTGCCCAGAGGCATCTGGTGACGCAGAGACAGAGGAGGTGGAGCGGAGTTAAAAGACCTGCTCTGTCAAGTCACTCGTCGTGGGATCGATGAGAAGGAAAAAGGTGGGGGGGGGGAATGTTTGCTCGTGAACCTACCCAGTCCACGGTGCAGAAGTTTACCGCCTCAGCAAAGTTGAAGCCTTGGTTGAAGCCACTGTGGTAGGCCCTGGGAAACGTGACGACAAACTCCCCGGCACACTGGTTTGTCCTGTAGATCTAGAAGGAGATAGAATGCATCATTTACTGGGAAAGAGGCCGACGTTTGGCTGGTCGTCAGCCATCCACACACCAGTGTGTCCCGCCGTGATCGGAGTGAGACGTGTAAGCATCGGAGTGGTGACGTACCGGGACTCCGTGGGCCATGAGGGTGTTGGGGTTCATGATGGTGACCAGCTGGTGCAGGAGGTCGGGCTGGGAGTCAAACAGCTCCGGGGCCAGCTTCTTCATCACCGACTCCAGCTGCTCGGCAGCGAAGCCCGGTGCACCGTACCATGTCTTGGGTTCGCCCCTTACAATTTAGAGAAGACCGAGAGTCCAGTTTTTTTACGTTTTCTAGAAATACTAGCGGGTGAAGCACAATTAAAGCTCCACTCCATCTTTTTTGTTTTATAAGCTTTTCTTCAGACTTAAGTTCTTAAACTTTGGACTGAATTATGAAGTGAAATGAAAGTACATTTCAGGATGTTTATCAGGCTTGTCATTTCACACGCTAACTCCAAAGCGAGAGATTGTCTTCCTGCTTTTAAACTAAAAGCAGGAAGTAGAAGTGGCTGGAGGTAAATGAGGTGTGTGTGTGTGTGTGTGTTCAGACTAAGCACCAGTGCATGTAGTTGATGGAGTAGCTCCAGTGGTCCTCGATGTGCCAGCAGAAGGAGGAGAAGCACATGCCCACGTAGAGCCAGGGTAGCGTCATGCCGCAGATGTCGGCGGTGATGTGAGTCAGCACAGACGGGTTCATCATCGCCATGTTGTTGAGGTTCCAGCCACACTTGAGGTATTTCTGCACACGGGGGGGGGACGGGACGGGACATGCATATTTATTTTCCCCCGTCAACATTTTTTTTTTGGCCATTAATGCCAACATGACAGCATGACTGTCAACAGCGGTGAGACAGCTCTGCGGGCGGGCGGGCTTACTTCGTCTGCCGGGGACAGCTTGAACCGTCCATTGGGAATGGGGAACCCGCTACCAAACTCCTTGGAGGCGATGTCGGCACCGTACTCCACGGTGACGTCCTCCTCGATGGCGCCCACCAGGCGCCAGAACTCCTTCTCCACCAGCTCCGTCGGCACCATCTGTCCACAAACACAGCAACAACAAAAAAAACGTGAATAATGTTCAGAGGCAGAATTCACCAACGACAGAATCAGAAGAAACCGACTAAGGAAATCTGCCTGTGTTCTACTCACGTGCACAGGCATGTTGAAGTAGTCCGACTTGAATGCATCCGCCATTTGCCCAAACGCACGCAGCGAGTAGTCCCTGTACGCCTGCTCGAAGCCAAACGCCTCCTGAGGTTTGCTGCATTCCTGCTCGTGAAAATAAAGAGGAAACTATTTCAACGTTGTGTCGATTCTTTCAAAAGTCCGCCTTGACTGTGCGTGACGTTTGAAGTTATTATAAAACACGTGCACCTTTTAAAAATCATAGTCACAAACTGAACATGGCTCTTTCATTCCTACGGCGTTCCTGCACGCGCATCCGCTCGCTTTTTAACCCTGAAACTCGGTGGCACCTAAAGATTTTGCTAGCCGCTCCAATATTCTTTGATGGCTCCTCGATGGACCTACCCGGCAAGTGGCTTGGGCTAAAAATGTCTTGCCAACCGCATCCACCCACTCCTCTGAGGCTGCGTGTTTTGCTGCGTGTTGGGCGTTGATGATGATGATGATGATGATGATGATGATGAGAAAAGCGGCGTTCTCACCTGAGCCAGACACTTGGGGCACCTCCAGTCTCCCTTGGGGACCTCCTGGAGGGAGGGGATGAGGCAGAAGGTGTGGTAGCTGTCGTCACAGCCGTCACACAGCAGCAGCCGGTCCTCGTCCGCCCCGCTGCCGCACACCAGACACACCACCAGGTCCACCTGCAAAGGGAGGGAGTGTCCCTTTTTTGTGTGCCGCGAATATAAAACATGTGGCCATCAGATACACACATATATATATACATATACACACACACACAAACAAACGCATTTTGAATGAATGCATATTAGATGACGATGGATGATGATTTTTTTTTGGTGTTCTGGGTTACTATGGGATTCCTGTATGCATGCAGCTGGTAGACTTACTCTAGAAACAGAGCGCACGTAGACTCGGTCTGAACGTAGCGCTCTGCCTGCTGCCTATTATTTCACCATTCATCGAACATCGAGTGGAAGATATCATTGAAACCCATGGTGAGTTCGCAAACTTTTTTTTCACCAATGTTTAGGTTGTTTGTAATTCAATTCTAAGAAATGTCAATCATAATGGCCATTACGTATGTACTTCGTAGGTGTATTTTTGACTAAGATGAATGTATTCTTACATGAAGAGGCGAGAGGAATGTCGGGAGAAGCTTGAAAAGGATGAAGAAGAGTGAATACTAAAAGTATTAAGTTAAAAGTAAAAGTCTTGAAGTTATGTTTTGAAGACTATTGCAAATGATCCGTTTACCCGCCTGGACTACTTTGCATTATAGCAAGCAACACACGGTTGCTTGCTACATCGGTTAGATATCTTCCACTCGATGTTCAATGAATGGGGAAATAATAGGCAGGGGGCAGAGCGCTACGATCAGAGGGAGTTCTGCGTACGCTCTGTCTATAGAGTAAACCGGTGGACTAATGTGAACTTAAAGAGGCGTTTAATGGTAGGACAGTGTATCCACTTACTGGGCTTGGGGGAACCAGAGGAACCGGAGGTAGGTTTTTCTTGTATCGGGACTTGATTTTATCAGCTTCAACTGCTGGCTCTTTTACTTCCACTGGCTCTTGTTTCACAGTAATAGCGATCCCTTTCTCTGCGGGGCAACAGGAACGGAAGGCATTACAAATGGCAGATGAAAGCGTGCACCATTGTAAACAATGGCAAGACTTGCGAGAATGGTGACAGCGAGCTGTGCAACGTGTCCTACCAGGTTCCGGTTTGGCGACAAAGGAACCCATCCTCCGCCGCAGGTTAGGCCTGTTCTCACAACCCTCGCCCGGTTCGGTCTTCACCTGGACGACATACAACCACCAAATAAATACGCACCGACAGTGATCTCAGACTTGTGGAAATAACCTCAATGAAGATACTTGTTATGGACGGTTTACACACGATATCGAATCATAACGCGTGTCAACAAAGTCGGCAAAGCCGACTTATAGTTGGAGTGACAGGTGGCGGGACAGTGTGGTTCTGACGTGGAAGCCCTACCTCAGATTTCAAATGCTTGGCTCTGTAGGCGTTGGGGCAGACCATCGGAGGCTGTGGGGGTGCTCTCTGGGCTGGATCGTGGGCCGTGAAGTCCTTGGATTCCGTGCTGTCCGCCGGCAGGTTTGGCTTCTGCGTGTACTGCAACACATAGGAATCACAGAACGTACGTCACAAGAACCATTTATAATGCAGCCTTTTTATAAGTACGCCGCACGTCTGATTGTGAAATTAAATAGCATTATGTATTAATTGGGAAAAGCGTTATGTCTAAAGTTTGTTAAATTTCATTATGAAAAGTTTGAATTTGAATGTGTGTTATGTCTAATTGGAAGAAAAGGTATTAATTAAAGTGTGTCATGTAGCAGTGGTAAGAAATGACGTTATGCGTGCATTACGCGTTTTATGCCTAATGTGCTTCTGTGATACTGAACGTGTAAGATCTCCTAATGTAATTAAAGCCCCTCCCTAACAACAGCAGAAGAGTGATGTCAGTGTCTCAGCCGATAGTAAACACAAGCACATGGGAGGCTGCCGTGTGAGTGACAGGCATAAGGAAATGATCACTCCACTCCTCTCATAAGGCCTGTTTCTCGTTGTAGCCAGGAGGTTAACAGATGTAACCCGGACATGCATATCTGATAATGGTAACAATGGCACATAACCGTTAACTGTAGACCACCGGAGTCATGCAGTCATCCTTTTGAGCAGGTTTACACATGACAGGGGTACAGACAATAAATAATATGGCGGACGATGTCGGTCATGTCGCCCGTGGAACAGAAGAGAAACGACAAAGGAAAAGAAAGGGTAACATGCCGGACCAGAAGGCATACGGTTAGAGCCTGTGGTAGAGGAGATAGAGGATGTGGTAGCACTGTGTAGATAAAGAATGTCTGTTAAGAGGGGAAGAAGAATATACAGCATGCCTTATAGTTTGTAGTTAATTTAATCTCTGCATCCCTTGAGAGGGTCCTGGAGCATGGAGGGTTCTATAATAGAACACTAATTTGCAATACTCAAATGTTAAACATTTTACATTTAATCTAACGGAAATATGTGTGTTGTACTTTGGATGTTCTTACAAAATAATGGTTGACTTTGGTATAGTTTCCCATTTTGTCTACCGTGTCTTCTATGGTAAACTGAAAATATCTTAAAATACAAAATAAACTCCATATTGTTTTACGACCATCTGACAAATATTGCAAACCACATTTGCAGGAAACAGGCCAGCACCCACACCAAAAATAAAACTAAGTGTTAATCATAGGATTTAAAATCTCCTAAATCAAACATACCTTTTCATTTTCAAGATCAGCCTCCAAACGTGTCAGTTTGGAAGCTGGCTCTGGCGCCTGAGGTTAGAGAGAGAGCTAGGGTAGTTAAGACAATTTACAGTGACCCCCACCTCGGGTCACACATGTACCACTCCATTTCCCTTCGATACACCCTCTCGCCAATGCTTCCCGGTTATGCATGTGGTGCAAATCGCTGTTCAATCTTGACCGGACGCCATTATAAACTGGAATGACGCCAACCAGTCAATGGACACAGTTAATAATACAGTTAATTATCAAACCGAAGAGAAATCTGCTCGCAGAGGCAAGCAGAGGTCCGAAGTCGTCCTAGTATTGGAAGCAAGATGGATTGTGTGTGTATATGTGTGTGTATGTGTGTGTGGCATTAGCGTCTGGCCCAAAACAAACCGAGCCATAATTGCACTCACCAGGAGGTTTGCTCCACTCTGAAACAGATTGTAGGGGTAGAGGACCTTCTCGTAATGCGCTCGTAGGTGTGAGCCAATGGCCTTGCCCGGGGCGAAGCCCATCTGCAGAGCGATCTTAGTCCACCGCCGCTCCTGGCAGACCAGATCAAACCCACCCTCGTCTGTGACCAGCTGGAGGAAAAAACAGTTGACACCAAGCTACATTACTGCTGTGTTGTTAAGAACAACCGACATCATTATTCATGGAAAACGTTTGTTAAACAGCCACCTTATTTAGTTTGTAGAGATCCAAAATTTTCCTCTCCACGTGGGGAATCCTCAAAGCACGTCCCTGTAGGTTCCAGAATTTGGCGATTTGGTCCAAGAAGTTGAGCTTCACTCTGGTCTGTGCCTGGGAACAGGGACACGTGGAAGCAGGTTTAAAAACTTTAGAGGACATAAACACATTCAAATATCATTCAAGACAGTGCATGAAGGAGGCTTGTGCTGTATTATCTACACAATACAAATATACTAGCCTATATATTTTGGAACACACACACACACAGTTAAATTGCTTAACATTGCCATGCATTTCTTGCCATTCTCAATACTATTAATAATGGCATTAATAATCCCATTATAAAATCATACTAACATACAGTATATAAATGTATATTTACAATTAAAAACAGCCTACCTCCAGCTCGTTAAGCCTCTGGATCCGAGGAACAAAGTGAAGTCTGTCAACGTCACAGGCAAACGGAGGTTGCCATCCCTGAACAGCCGGGAAATACATTGCATTAGAGAGACATAACGGCACCTGAAGGTCATCATGTCACATAGCACACAACAATCTACATGCATCCGTTTTTTATTAACACCCAAGTTCTATTCTTCTGCTGATGACAAAGAAAACAACAGTTGAAAACACGAAAACAACACAAGTAAAAACACTAGTCATACTGGCCACACCAAAAACACGGCTAAAATACATATCCACATACCAAGAAAGATGGTATACATTGCTCAGACGTGGGTAGCAAGAAAAAAAGCAATTGTCTGAATAATTGCATGGGCTGAAATACACGTTTAATTACAGCTAAAATGTATGAGACATTTGTATTTTTTTACTGATGGTCCAGTTTTTAATGATGGCAATTTTCAATCATCCATGAGGAAAGTTCATCAGCCAACATCCCCCACTGACACACAAAATGGCCAGATGGAAGACTCAGTCAAACAGCCCTGCTTACCACAAAGCCAACATGGAGGACAACACCCCAACACTGGTTGACACACACTACACCCATGAGGCACTGCCACGCTATGATATGTAATCAATTCTAATGGGATACGACAAATACACTCAACTTCCAAGCTCTAACTTTTATAACTCATTAGTTTGCTAAGCAATGTTGGTCTAAAGTCCATGAATAATTATTGGGATATTTGACAATGTACAACGAAACAGACGGGAACACCATAGTAGCAATAAAACCGAACTTAATAATAATAAAAAACACACGAGGAAGTACCCAGAGCTGATCAAAGGCCAGTTTACACCTAATTGATCATTGACACCACAACACACAACACCATAATGTTCTGCTCCACAGATGCATGGCTGCATTTTCTCCACGAATTGAAAGTCAAGAATTACAGGGGGGGGGGGGGGATGTCTACATTTTTTTTTTTACATCCCAATTCTGAAGTTTACTATTATTATTATCACTACTATTATTATTATTATTATTATTCACACAATCGTACGCAACGATTGCCGAGTGTCCTTCCGCATAGCCACAACTCTGTCCATGTAGCCGTGTGCTGCTCAATGATGACAGCTTAGCTCGCTAGCTAGCTAGCTTAGCGTTAGCTCGCCAGTTAGCCGGACCGGTCGGCATCACCGAGCCGAGACGCGTTAATAAGCGATAATAACACCCCGACGACACGTCGCCGTCTCCGGCAACAACACCGCCGTCGTCGTCCAGGGGGGAAAACAACACGGACTAACGGGGGAGAGCTAGCAACACAAAGCATCAAGCACAAGCCCGTCCGCCATGTTGAAAAGTCCCTTTAAATCTCATCTTCATCGCTGCTGCTGCTGCTGCCTGCGCCCCCGGTCCATCTTTACCCCGCTGGTTCTCGTCAAGACGAACGTACCGCAATAAGTCCACAATAAGTCCACATTCGGTGATGATCTCGAAACATAACTCACCGGAGGCGGGCGGACTTTGCAGATTCCGGTTTTTTCGGCGATGGGGCGAATTTTGTTGATGAAAGCAAACGGGTCGCCGAATTCCTCCCAGCTGGGCTCGAAGACCGGGCACTCCGGAGGCGGCTTGAACTCGTCCGCCCGGGGTCGGGACATCGTCGCGGGGATCGAAGTGGACGCCCAGAGATGAGCAAAGAGAAAAACTCGCTCCAAAGTATATGTCGTGCTGTGTGATTTCCAAATAGCGCTCCTCCGATCTGTACACCTTTCCGCCGCCGCCGCCGTCAGTATCTCTCGGCAGACATCAACACGAGAAGCAGCTCACTCACGCGCACACGCACACACACACATGCACGCACGCGCACGCACACATCCACGCACAGTGGGCTGAATGTGCCAAGGCAGTGAGCACGTCCGCTCGAAAAAATAGATACCAGGATGTTTTCTCCACAAGGTTTTTTTTTTAATGTCGTTTCGATAATACTTGGCACAACTGTTTTGGCAAACACAAGCGGGCTACGCATACGTGTTTCTTTTGCAAAGCTAAAGCATTGGTGTTTCTCTGATATTATACTTTCATCGACTCAGGATGATCAGGAACAAAATACATACCTTATATTTCACGTACAATAATGTCTTACTTTTGGGATAATAGAACAGTAGGATTCCTTGGGGTTTGGATGTGCGTTATGGTCAAAGAATATGCCCAATATCATACTAACCTTAGAGCCATGACTTTGGTCAAATTTGGCATCTAAAAAGTGTTGATCTTAATTTGTATTTATTTATTTATTACGTAGCCTATTGTTAGTTATGCAAATTATAAAGTATACTTGAAAGTATACTTCAAATAATCATCAGAAAACAAAGGTTATAAAAACACACCACAGTAATTATCACATTAAATTCGTGTTTATTCATGAGATGAAGGACATTGCTTTATGAAACAAAACTTTCTTATTTAGTACATTTTTGGGCTGTTTTACAAAGCAGGTGTTAGCAAAGTCACATGATGAATTATTTACTTGACTGTCTGCGAACAACTTTCCTTTGTAACCTATGTTTACACTTGGGCGGAGGGATATTTTCAGGTGACAGTTTCATGGCTGCCGGGACTCGTTCTTTAAATAGCCAATATGACTAATTAGATTGGATAACTCTTACAGAGGCTTCGGAACATTGCTGCTGTTACAATCACTTTTGTCTTATAATTGAGAATTCGCCAAAATTAACCTACATTTGCATGGCACACACCTTGGTTTACATCGGGGAGTTTTTAGTAGGAGTTTTTTTTTGCCACAACGTGGCATTAGGCATATTTAACTTTTAGTTTATACATGTTTTTTTAATGCAATATAAAAATGTAATACAGAAAGTGGGCGACAATCTAAATGTGTTCAATTATCTTAAAATGTGACTCAAAGTCAACCAAGCTTTGTTTACATAATACGTTTTCTCATGAGTAAAAAAAAAAAGGAGAAACGTAAATAAATGCTTAGGGTTTCTACGGTATAACATTTGAACTGTATAATTACAAAATTGCTAATAAAAAGTACAAGAGAAGACAGCACATTGTAATAATCACAGCCTCTGGTCTTAAGGGTCAATACTCTTCGCCCAATTCATCATCATCCAAGTCTGCACTCGTTTTGCCTAACTCCTCGTAATCCTTTTCGAGACAGGCCATATCCTCTCTGGCCTCACTAAACTCTCCTTCCTCCATGCCCTCGCCTACGTACCAGTGGACGAAGGCACGCTTAGAATACATGAGGTCGAACTTGTGGTCCAAGCGTGCCCAGGCTTCTGCAATAGCCGTGGTGTTGCTCAGCATACACACAGACCTCTGGATCTTGGCCAGGTCACCCCCAGGCACCGCGGTTGGAGGCTGGTAGTTAATCCCCACCTGTTGGGCCGGGGCGGAGGTTCAAAGAGACACGTATTGATAGAAAGCATAAAGGTAACAAAACCGATTCAAAATGGAGTTAATCCACAACAAAATACTCACCTTGAAACCAGTGGGGCACCAGTCCACAAACTGAATGGAGCGCCTGGTCTTTATGTTGGCGATGGCGGCGTTCACGTCCTTGGGGACGACGTCACCGCGGTACAGCATGCAGCACGCCATGTACATGCCGTGACGGGGATCGCACTTGACCATCTGATTGGCCGGCTCGAAGCAGGAGCTTGTGATCTCCTGGACGGTGAGCTGCTCGTGGTACGCCTTCTCGGCGGAGATGATGGGGGAGTAGGTGACGAGCGGGAAGTGGATGCGGGGAAACGGGACCAGGTTGGTCTGGAACTCCGTCAGGTCCACGTTGAGGGCGCCATCGAAGCGCAGCGAAGCGGTAATGGAGGAGACGATCTGGCCGATGAGGCGGTTGAGGTTGACGTAGGTGGGGTGCTCGATGTCCATGTTGCGGTTGCATATGTCGTAGATGGCCTCGTTGTCCACCATGAAGGCGCAGTCGGTGTGCTCCAGGGTGGTGTGGGTGGTGAGGATGGAGTTGTAGGGCTCCACCACGGCGGTGGACACCTGGGGAGCCGGGTAGATGGCGAACTCCAGCTTGGACTTCTTGCCGTAGTCCACTGACAGGCGCTCCATCAGCAGGGAGGTGAAGCCAGAGCCGGTGCCACCTCCAAAGCTGTGGAAGACCAGGAAACCTTGCAGACATGTGCACTGATCCGTCTGGAAGAGGACTCTTCATTAGCGTTACACATTAAGCAACGACATACTGCCATTTTTTTTTCCTGCCAATTATTACTATAAATATGAAAAGTATGCTCAACGAGATTCAAAGTCTTACCCACCATTTTACGGATACGCTCCAAGACTTTGTCAATCATTTCCTTGCCAACAGTGTAATGGCCACGGGCGTAGTTGTTGGCTGCATCCTCTTTCCCGGAAATAAGCTGCTCGGGATGGAAGAGGTCCCTGTACGTTCCAACCCTCACCTCATCTGGAAGATAGGTTCCTTGCATGATCAAAGGAGCTATACCACTTTATACTGTAGCCCATATACACTGAAGAGTCATCAGTTAACTTCTTGAACACTAAAACTAAAAAAACATTTGGGCTTTGTAGGCATAAAGTATAGTGTGATAAATGATTTAAAATGAAAGACATGTGAATTGAATAATTATGGATGTAAAGGTCAAGGTAGACGATAACTATATTACAGCTATGCCGAGTCAGTCCTGAGAAAAGCTCTGATGAGCATATCTGATTCAGCAGTATTTTATCATATAATAATTTACTCTTACAATATGAAAGTTGTGCTTGAAAAAAAATTCATAGACATTTAACAGGAAAACTTTACACTTTTTGTTGTTGTGCAAAACTTGTAGAGCTATCTGTGGAGGGTGTGTTGTTGGTGGCTGGTTTAAGCAGCCTCACCTGGTCTGAGTCAGACTGCTTAGACTCTGGGGCTGCTGGGTGAGCCTGCACACCTGGGGGGCATTGGGCAATGAAGGCCCACAGGTTAAACCAGCCACCAGCACACACACTCAGGAGGAGCGCTGACATGTCAGCACGTACCACCTGCTCTGCCTGTTCAAACAATCTCAAACGCTGCAATAAACCGGTTTAATCATAATCTGCCTGTGTAAAGCTCCCTGAAAAAGCCACTTAGGTGGCATGTAGCAGGGGAGACAGCTACATTTGGCGCCTGAACAGGGATTTCTCCAACCAGGGTAAGGACACGGAAGGGCTTCCCGGGGACGCACTGGAGTCACTGAACCACCAGCCGCAGTGACGGGCAGCCACCTCCCAGCACCAGACCTTTCCCCGACGGCAGCGATGGCCGGCGGTGGAGCCCAGCGGAGGACGGGGGAGGCAGTGTGGCGACGGCTACAAGCAACCGTCTGTGGCTAGCCGCCCGCCTGCAGCGGCCCAGGTCCAGCCACGCCTCTGCCAGCCAGCACAGCAGCCCAAGGCCCCAGGCTCCAGGAAGGAGGTTGGAGGGACGATGCTTCGTCGCACTGGTGGAGGGTGGCCCTACAGAGGGCTGTTTAACCATCATCTGCCTGTGTCCTGATATTGGAGAAGCCCTGAAAAGCCACGTTGAAACTGCTACACTATCCAATAGCCTACCAGTCAACAATAGCTGACTCTCATGTTATGCTGTGGATTGAATGCAGTGAAACACAATTTTAAACATTAACAACCAAAAACAATAAAAACCAATGAAAAGTATTTAATTTAGCTACCGCTGATATAATTTAATAAAAATAATAATTGGATTTGATTGAATGCACCAGATGGCCAGACACTAATAAGCCACCTACCGATCACTGTAGGCTCCAGGTCCACGTACAGGGCTCTGGGAACATGGTGTCCAGAGCTCCCAGTGTTGAAGAAGGTGTTGAATGGGTCCTGGCGAGAGTTGGGTTGAAGGGGCACATCCAGAGACGTCCCATCGGGCCCGATGCCGTGCTCCAGGCAGAAGAGCTCCCAGCACGAGTTCCCCGTCTGGACACCTGCTTGACCCACATGGATGGAGATGCACTCCCTCTGAATACACACACACGCACACACACATGCACGCACACACACACACACACGCACACACACACACACACACACACACACACACACACACGCACTTAAAACTATTTCAACCATATTTGTATAGTTGAAAATGGAATTAAAATTGAAAAGCAATTATCTATTTCAAATTAACAAACTGGATAATCAAAGTGGGGATGATGTAAAATGGATACATTTGGCATCATTAAGTGTGCAAAAGAAATCATATATTGTGAAAGTGTGTGCATAAAAATCGATTTAACACAAAATTATGGGCCAGATTTTAAAAAAAATGAACCTTTTACATTCATACCAAATTTGATATCCAAGACTTTTTGTGAAGTGCAAATGTGAATCTTTTCATACCACTAGGGGGAGACAGACAGGTAGTTGGCTCGTGTTTCCTCTAATTGTTTACTCTAATTGTTAATGGGGTGTTACAACATGTCATACGCTAACAACCCAGCATGTTAGATTACTGGGAACAAATTCTTAACTTAACTTAACTACCTAAGCTTATGTGCTAAAACATTGTAAACATGCACTGCAGAATATTACTGCTTACAAGACAAATTGCTAATTTATAATTACACAAATATTTCACTATCAAATATGATTTATGATGATAAGTGTCTACTGTTTTTATGGTAGTTTTTAATGAATTAGTAGGCCGATTGGCAGTTGTTCATGAATGTTCAAGTGCACATCGCCGCCTAAATAAAAGACACCACTCAAGTGTCTTCAAAGCGCTTCGACCTGTTATGTGTCAACATGCTTCAACATGTTAAGAATTTGGTTTTTGGCTTTCTTAGAGGGCGCTTACTATCCCCAAGACGGATTTTAATGTGTTTAGCTGTCGAGTAGGCCTAAATTAAAAAGCCACGTCAGAAAATAAATGATTGTGGAGCACGAAACATCAAAATGAAGCAAAAAAAAGTTACATTGATCCTGAATATTAAGATTTCATCTATTTTCTAACGGTTGTATGGCCCTGCTGTGGATTTAATAATTACAAATAAAACCTTCAAACATACAGTAGCATACAATTTCAGCAAAAGCACATATGAAATCAATGAAAGGAGCATGGTTTCTAGAGAAGTGGGCTGCAGGTCTGAGAAACTGTAGGTCATCACATTCCACTGTCTGAAGTCCAACATCAAGTTATGAAGCCACACTTTGATGTTCAAAATAGCAAGTAGGCCTATGCATAGCCCTTCTCAATTCAATTTTTCTTTTTTGAGTAGGCCTATAGGTAGGTGGGGTGCACAGTTTGTTTATTCATTTGCAAACGTTTTCTGGAGAAATTACGAGCACAATGATCACAACTATTTTATGTAAAATCCATAAAATTAAATAAAATAATCCATAACGCCGATTTACTTGTAAACAAACGGTTAGAATCATATAAATCTTACCATTTCCCTTCAGATGCTGTCGGACGATAACTTCAGCTTTTTGATCAAATATTGCGCCAAATTCCACCTCTCATCAGTCTGCTGCTCTGATGTTGCAACTTGTTTGGTCTGCGACTGCAGGCCTGCAGCAGACTGCACCGCTCTTATTTTGGGGCCACCCTAGGGCGCAACCAGAGATTGGTGGATCTTCTCCTGGCGTTTGCACGATTCAATCCGATGTCTTCTTGCTCGTCATTTGCTGCCTAGCACTTCCTGCTCACCGACACCGTGCAGTGCCCTGTTAGAATTAAGAGCAGGAAGTCCATTGTCATGTTACACTTTGTAAACAAGTGAAACAATAGTTTTTTTGTTTTTTTTGTGGTTTAGTTTATTTGATCGATGACAAGTTCCCGACCTCTTTAGTCAATCATAAAACCGAATTTCAGAACAACTCACTGTTTATTTGAACGCCAATGATATTCATGTGAGGTCAATGTTTGGGAATACATAAATCAAATACCTTTCATTTCATCATCTTCCATTATGAATAAAAAAAAATTGTAACTTCACGTATTAATTTTTAATTTCTTTGCCCGATAGCTCTAGGATCCCTACAGGTTGGGCTGAATACATTGTGGATACAAAACAACAACCAGTTCCATTTGGGAGTCGAACACACACTATCCTTTACATCTGACCTGACCTCATTATGTGTTTTCCAAAGTAGTGATAGTATTAATATATGTTGCATGGGACGCTGCCATGCAAAAAGAGAGTTGGTGGATGAGGTGCATTCAACATTATTCAAGACCTGAGTAGTCATCTTCATCGGAAAATATATAATTTATCATTTTCATTGTTTATTAACACGTTTGGGGCATTGCGAGCAACATGTACACATCCAAACAAACAGGTCAAGGATGAATACATGCACATTTTGCCTTTTCCACTTTTAAGAATTTAGCAAACGCAATAAAATAAAATTAGCAAAGAGCTCCATTCTTTTAGATCCAAAAACTGTATAAATCTCAAAACATCTGCTCCACCTTTGAACAAACGAGTAGTAAATCTATTAAAGCAATTCAATTTTAAAAGCACTTTATACAGAAAGGATTACAAAACATGTTTAAATCACTGACCCCACCACAGTCTCTGCAAAGGTTCCCTTATTTAGACAATATGACAAGCACAGTCAACACGAGGCAACAATGAATCCTGTGTGTTGGATGAAGGCGAGGGGGGGTGTGTGTGTGTGTAAGGCATATAGCAGCAGATGGGAGTCTCAGCTGTCTCCATCTTCTCCTTCTTTCCCCCCCCCCCACGAACATGTAAAAAATATATTGCACTTTGAAGACCGAGCGAAACAGTAATGTCACAGGTAACGACAGTAACGAGTGCACACGCGCGGCCATGAGTTCCTCGGACATCCTTTCCCTCTCCCCTCGTCTGCAGGAGTCTGCCTAACGACGGACGTGTCCTCCGTCGGCCCGGGCCGTTCCCGAGCGGACCGGGAGCCAAGCGGTCGCGGTCATCCGTCGGCCGTATAGTGGGTTAGTTTAGTGTTGTTTTGCATACTGAGCCACCGAGCGATCTGACTTCGTGGCGTCCGTGGCGAGTGTACCGGGTATAGCTGCCTTGCGCCGCTTTCACTTTTCATTTCATTAAAAAGGTTGTGAGTCCCGTCCCCGGGTCGCGGGGTGGGGTGGGGTGGGGTGGGGTGGGGGGGGATCACTTCTCCCGGAGAACGCACACGCCTGCATCGCAGCGTTGCGTGGCCATGGAGGTGACCACCTCCCAGCTGTCGATCACGGGGTCGTAGCACTCGATACTGCTAAGTAAGGAGTTCCCGTCATACCTAGAAACGGCGAGAGAAAATAGCAAAAAAACATACAAGGCCAGACCAGAGTGTTATAATAATAAGTATAACAACATAGCCGATACACATTTATCACGTAAACATCACAATTTCCTCATACGTTATTTTTCGCTCATGTTTGAATACATATTTTCCTGCTAAACGGTTCTACTTTAGCCTTCCCTGCAGCAGGTGATTCGTGGTGTGTTCTCGCTCACCCGGCTATGGCGTAGAGTCGCCCCCGTAGGACGGTTGCTCCTACGTAACATCGCGGAGTCGTCATGCTGGCCACGGTGGTCCAGTAGTCCGTTCTGATGTTGTACACCTCCACAGAGTCCAGGTGGGAGACTCCGTCGAAGCCTCCGACCACGTAGATGTGGTCGTTGAGCAAGGCAACGCCGGCCCCTGGAACAGAACAAGCGGCCTCTCACTCGAAATGCATTTGGAGGATGAGATGAACGTTTGAATACTGCTACTTGAGAACCCACGGACAGTAGCACGCAACAACTGGCAACGTCGTTTTAAAATTGGTCTCCAATGGAGCTTTGGTATCCAGACGGGATGGAGCGAACATTTTGACATATAACTCGATATAACCGTAAACACATCCGGTTTTGACAGAAGGCAATTAGCCAGATGTCGTGAACTACATCCACTGGGTTGTGTGTGTGAGTTGCCTGCCCCAACCAGGAATCCTGGTTGGTTGAATCTTGATTCTGTTGGGTCTCTTTCCAGTGCACTGTTACAGCCATCGGAGTTGGCTGGGTGATTTTTATATTTTGGCTTAACTTAAATGCCTTTTTTGTAAAAGGATATTTGAAGTTACCAGCTGCATTCTAGTAGCCGGTACTGTCCAATGTGTTATCCGCACTCGTGGTTAACCAAGCATGGTTATAAAACAAAGTAGAAAAAGTACAATTTCTGATGATATTGTGGGGTGCACCTTGCTGAAAATAAAGTTTTTAACGACTTACCTGATCGCTTTGTGGCCATGGGTGTAACACTGGTCCAGTGCCCCGTGTGTGGGTCATACCGTTCCACGGAGTTCAGAATATTCAAGCCATCATAGCCTCCTGGGAATAACACACAAAAAACTGAACTGTGAGAGCCGAAAGGCACCAGAGTGGTTTATAAACACTAGCCCAAGTGGGAGACCTGAACCTGTCGTTCGATGGCCGTTCCTCACCCAAACAGTAGATGAGTCCACTGGCCACCACTAGCCCTGCTCCTTCCCTGGCCGTCTGCATGTCCCCCAGCATGCTCCACTGGTCGATGTTAGGGTCATAGCGCTCCATGCTGGTGTGACGTCGGCTGCCGTCAAAACCTCCGGCCACATAGATCATGTCTGTGGATGTCCGTGGAAAAAAAACAGGACATCAAAATAAATCAGTGACCTGCTTCGTCATGAGGTGGACGTTTCCCCGAATTTGTATCAGTTTTCTCATAATCTTTCTAAACAAAAGATTCAGGTGTTGCTCCCCGGGAGATCGGCGTACCTCCGAGTGTCGTGGCCCCGGCGAGTCCGCGGCGTACGTTCATGGTGGCCACCGTGTACCAGACCCCGTCCTCGTCCGCCGTGTAGTCCAGGCACTCCACCGAGCTGAGCCTGGAGCGGCCGTCGTAGCCCCCGATCACGTACACCCGGTCATGCAAGGACACGGTGGCAACGTAGCGTCTCTTCCGCGCAATGTTCTGTATTGCAAACACACATTAGGTAGTAGAATCAGCTACATAGTCAAAAGACTGTAAGGAAACACAATGTTGGATATTAAAAACACAGTTACATAGATGGACTATGTGCTATCTAAATCGGGCCTGATTCACCCAGCGGCCGTCTTGGTTCCAAACGCTAGCTGGGTGGGGAAACGTGACTTCTGTTACTTACTGGTAGGAAGCTCCATTCCTGAGTCTTAGGGTCGTACTTCTCAACGATGTCTATGGGTGATTGTTGACTGCCGAAGCCACCGATCACCAACAGTACTTCTTTGGCACCTAAAATAGTTTCCTTGATTAGCCTTACTCTCTGGTACATGAGGAGAAATGAAGGAGGAATACTGAAAGGGAGTTCAGAGCTGTGAGGAACTGGAACCCTTACCGAGTCTGGCTTGTGTGCGTGGGCCTTGCATTTCACTCCTCAGCTCTGGTCTCAAATGGAATTTCTTGGCCTCGTCCACGAGGTCTCGACATGGAAGACTACACCGAATGAGTGGCTGAAAACATGTTATGATGTTAAGCCCTCATTAATCACCATGGAAACTGAGACCGCAATATCTCCAAAGACAATCCTTAGCGGTGTGTGTGTGTGTGTGTGTGTGTGTGTGTGTGTGTGTGTGTGTGTGTGTGTGTGTACGTGCGTGCGTGCGTGCGTGCGTGCGTGCGTGCGTGCGTGTGTGCACCTCGGAATCGATGACATCGGTGATGTAGCGGGGGGTCAGCAGTGGCATTCGGACAAACTCCAGCATGTCCGGTAAATATGGCTCCCTCTCTTTCCGGTTGTGTTTGACCCAGTTCAACACGGCCTCAAACACGGGCTCCTCAGAGTCCACCTACAAGCAGGGAGTGGAAGGAGCAGAACAAACTTAGAAAACCACATTTGCATTATCAGTGTTATTATTTTTAGAACCATCATTGTTTTTTACCATAACCCACCAATAATTATTTACTGAGGGTCAGACAGCGTACTGATCCAAGGTCTTTATCAACAGTTTACACTCAGTACTACATATTTCATTTGGTGTTTGAAATGTAATAACATCTTTTTTCTTATCTTCCTCAGGAGGAAAATAAGTTGTATTGGAGGGTGAGGGCGGGGGGGGGGGGGGAGGAATTGCGTTGGTTTACATGTAAAAAGAAATC
>OOFB01009271.1:0-10000 GCA_900323305.1 Trachyrincus murrayi | reverse complement strand
ACAATATGTATATATAGATTCTGTACATTTTGTTACTACTGTCATAAAAGGATCATATTATTCCTTCCAGTCGACCACAGCAGAATCCTTCTGCAGCTGGGGGAAAATGACTACATCAATGCCAGCTTAATATCTATGGAGGAAGCACAGAGGAACTACATCCTCACTCAGGTAATGTTGAATGTCAGTCCTTTGGAAAACATTGTTAAAGCAGTAATAACAGTCGTGGCAGACACCATGTGTGCGTTGTTTCCGCTTTAGTGGAAGATCAGAGTGTGTTCAAGTGTGGGGAGAGTGCAGGTGCTAGTAGGGTGTGCTAATTAGGGAGTGCAAGATGCAAATCATTTCACAGTTGACTTGTGTTTTTCTCTGCAGTCCCGCAGGCCTGCTCACTCCTAGTGAACAGCTGTGTGGTTATGATGGCCGTGAGAGCAAGTTCACCTTTTTAAAGGGGCTTCATAGCATGCCACTGGTGGAGCAGGGTGTGATATGGACACCAAAGCTAATCTACAGTCACGTTTACTGTCCCATTCCTGTGTCCCATGAGCAGTAATGTAATGTGCTCCATACCGCTTGGTACAGACGGGAGTGTACATACTCAAGCGGCAGCCTGTGTGCCAAAGACGCCACATATCATGTCTCGGGGACCAGCAATAAACTGGATTTTCGGAAAGTGTCAAGTACGGCCCTAAATAGCAATTTTCAAAGTTCCCCCTGACTTGTTTGAATCCTCATAGACTCTGCTTTAACTGCTTTAACTCATCATGTCCTGGGCCCAGCTAGAGATAATGCTGTCAACTGCTGGGGGTGGGGGGGGGGAGTGCAGAAGTCAGTTCTCGTTGTACATTACGGGAACAATGTGTCAGCGATATTGTTATTATAAAATTATTTATACAATTATTTCTAAATACTTTTGACTCGCTTCTTTAAAGTGTGCACAAAAGACATAATCACAGAGCGGACAAAACTGTCCTTCTGCAATGAGGTAATTATTTCATAGTGTACTTTTTGCATAGACTGTGGGGAACTCTAATGAGAACGCTTTGTGCATTAGGTCCCACGAGCTAAATGCGGGTTTTTCCCGACCAAAATAAAACTGCACACTTACTGGCCGACCAATACAAGTTGAAACGTAACTGTGCCCCACAATGACATCGCTTGCCACCGCACTGCACCTGGCTTCACAGGTGGCTCCACAGCCGCTCAGCTGTGCACCAGAGCCTCTCTGTGTTAAAGTAGTACACTCATCTCTCGCGGTCCCCCAATGTGTGCCTTTAGGGACCGCTTCCTAACACATGTGGCCACTTCTGGGAGATGGTGTGGGAGCAGAGGACCCGTGGGGTGGTGATGCTCAACAGAGTCATCGAGAAGGGATCTGTAAGTGTTCTTTTTATTAGATTTCCAACAGAGGGTCTCGGGTCTCACACATTCCAAATAGTGTTTATGATTCTATGATATTGATATTCTTTCTTTTTCCTCTAACTGAATTGTGATGTTTGTGTGTGCTGTTTTGTTTTTTAATTTCATTTGATTTTTTTTTTATAGATAAAATGTGCCCAATATTGGCCACACAGAGAGGAAAGAGACGCCGTCTTTGAAGACACCAACTTTAGGGTCACCCTTATTTCAGAGGATGTGAAGGTGTACTACACAGTCCGTCAGCTGGAGCTGGAAAATCTAATTGTAAGGTTGTTACGTGCCATGTTATGATGCCATGTGCTGGTGCTTTAATGTGTAACACATTATTAATGCTTAATAAATACTATGAATATGAATACTACCTGAATGCTAAATCAGAAGTTGGTTATGTAGGTTATTATTCTTATTAATGTAAAGTCTAACTGAATTATTGTATTATATGAGTATTGTTCAATGTGTGTTTGTATTTGTTCCCCAGACACAGGAGACCAGGGAGATCTTACATTTTCACTACACCACCTGGCCTGACTTTGGGGTACCAGAGTCTCCTGCCTCCTTTCTCAACTTCCTGTTCAAGGTGCGGGAGTCGGGGTGTCTGAATGCGGACCAGGGGCCGGTGGTGGTGCATTGCAGCGCCGGTATTGGGCGCTCGGGAACCTTCTGCCTTGTGGACACCTGCCTAGTTCTGGTTTGTACTGGTCTCTGTTACCAAGAGTCTCCTATTTACCTCCTGGTGCCACCCATACACATTCTCAATATAGGATCCCTTTTTACTAATAGCAATTTAAATACTGTGGCAGAATATGGGTAAATTTGGTGTAGTCTGTCTAGATTTATTCTACATGTCTGAAACTGATTGACATGCATCTTTACTTGTATACATACGTATTTTGATTAGATATATTTTACGACAAAAAGGAATCGTAGAGCTTGAGCAATACAAAGCAAGTTTTACATTCCAAGCAGAAATGTAAAACAATCTGGAGGGGCCGGGGCCCCTGGGGAAGTTATTATAGTTTTGTATTTTTCATTATCAGTTTCAGTTCAGTTTTAATTTGTTTTTAAAGCAGGTTTGCTAGTTTAGTTTAGTTTTTATTTATTGAAAATAAATTTCAGTCTTTAGTCTTTTTTTTGTAATGTGGAGTATTTGTCAGGGGCGAGATTCAAAAAGGTCATAAAAAGTATTGTGTAATAAAAACAAGACATGTGTTCACTTGACGACGAGATGAACAACCATCCACAAAAGACAACTATAAACTATAGTCAGTTTGTGTCATTAACCATACAAATTAAACTGGACACCACAGCAACAGTACATAACATGTAGATATTGGCACAAATATGTAAACAGTCTACACACATGAACTGGCACAGCTAAAAAATTGGAAGAAAACTAAAGACATTTTCTCTATAATTGCAGTTTAGTTAGTTTTGTTCACACCTAGTTTTCGAGGCCCCGTACCGTCCTAGTACTCTTACTTGTTCTTTATGATTTGCTCTGTGTCTCTTATGCATGTATAAGATAAATGGACATCTAAACTGGTAAACTGGCCCGCATGGTCTTGTGTACGTTCACGTGTCATTATTTTGAATTCAACCAACGCTCCAAAGCTATCACTTGTCAGCCGTCTCAAGTATCTTCAGGCCCATGCATGAAATATTTCTCACGGATAAAGCCAGCTTATGCAATACGCAAACACGAGTAATCATTGTTGAAAAGAGTTGGAAGGAACTGAGTCACAGTTCTCTTGATAAAACCATGGCTGGTATGCGGGGGCCGCCTAAACGATTCCTTAGAAATATCAGTGACCCCCTGTTCCAGCTCAAATTTGAACACTGAGATCTTTTAAAAAATGCGTTTTGGGCTGAGAGTTCTTGGAAGGAGTGGGAGGTGTTATCCTGACGGTTACGACCCACAGCAACTTTGTGATACTAGTACCGTCGTGTACAAGCGCTATAATGACCGACGGTGTATATGAAATGTGCGGTTTTATAACCGCAAGTGTCTGGGACGCATAACCGCCACTCGTATGCGGGCGCCAACGTTAGCGTTAACAAAGCTCAAAGATAACCTTTTTTTTTTCTTTCCGTATTCTTTGTCACGTTTCAGATGTCCGTCCGCAAGGACCCTTCGTCCGTGCGCATCCGCGATGTGCTTCTGGAGATGCGGCGCTGTCGTATGGGGCTGATCCAGACAGCAGACCAACTGCGATTCTCCTACCTCGCTGTTATCGAAGGGGCCAAGAGCATTATGGGGGATACCGCTCTGCAGGCAAGTCTACCCTTGCTCAGTGTGTGTGTGTGTGGGTATAAGTATGTGGCACGTTTGTACAGGATATGCTCATAAGATTCGATGCCTGAATCCAGATATTTCTGTTGCATGAAACAATGCAAAGAATAAGAGGAGTTCTAAGAGAGATGGATTTGCGCAATTGGAATTCAATAAAGGATTTCAGTTTATTTATTTTTTTATATTAAGGAGTCATGGAAAGAGTTGTCAAATGACGAAGAGGATTATCCAGAGTTTACTCCACCACCACCTCCTCCTCCTCCTCCTCCTCCTCCTCGTCCCAAAATGGATTCTCACAACGATGCGATCCAGCCGCCCCTCTCCGCCGGATACGATGTCGTCATCACACCGGGCGTCTGCTCTCTCGGGTAAATAAACACAAACCGGCCAACATCAGCTACACTCCAGTCTCTCTGTGGACCTCAGTCATGCCAGTGGGAAACACAAACTTTAGGCACAGCGATTTTAAATAAAGAAACGTGCGTGTGTGCGTGTGTGTGTGTGAGATCAACAAAATCCAGAGCAGTCTCATGTCCAACAACTCTTTGACATTGTCTCACGCAGATCCTCGCCGGACTCTAAGCCGAGGAGGAGGCACGTCGGTGATCCCCAGCCCCCCGCAGAGTCGGCGGCCCAGCCGGACGGCAGTGCAGTAACCCAGGAACACATCTCCAGAGACGCCCCTCCGCCCCAACAGGAGCAGGAGCACCAGGCGGAGAAACCAGAGACTCCAGGGGCAGCGGAAGGCGGAGACCCCAACTCCGGGGAGAAATCCCCCGGGTCTTGGTCCCCCGTCGTGGTCAACGTGTGCCTGTGCACAGCATTCGCTTTCAGCGCATACGTCTGCTATCGAGCTTGTTACCACTGATGGTTCATCTTTTTTTTTTCTTCTTCATTTGTATTTTATTTTATTCTCACGTTTATCTTTTTAGCTGTTTCTTTTTTTATTATTATGGAGTCAATTTAGGCTGTTCAGCCAGTCGTCCTTGACTGGGTTTTTACACTGCAATTTACGTGGATTGGCCTACTTCATTGATGTCATTGAATTCAGGTTAATTATTTTTTTTAATGCAGTGTGGGAGGGACTGCCCTGTCCGTTGTTAGACCGGACACTCAGGGCCTCGACTTTACATCACGTCATAAACGCATGTCCTGACTTAAAGAGAAGTAATGGAAACTCGTTCTCCCTTTTTTTCAGAGCAACAGGGGAATAGCTGCTGAGCTCTGTGAATTGGGCTGAGGGGGCGTTGGCACCTTGCGTATACGTCTTGTCTGCCCGTCCTTCATTTACCAAATATCACTCTTCAGTGTGGTTCTATCGGAGCCTTTTTTTCTTTGTGATTCAGTTAAGCTTTGAAATGTCATCCCAAATCTTTTCTTTTCTTCTTTCCTCGTTAAACAAGATTGGTCTGAAACGGCCGAGCATTATTTGACCTGCTGTTCTTCAAACGTAGCAAAAAAGTATATTTCTTAAAACTTTTATTTTCTATGGGTCAGTATTAATCCCGGAAGAAAGGTGAACATTGACATGTGGAGGTCAAGGTCATCCCCCCCCCCCCCCCCCCAAATACCCACTAAAATACATGAGCAATGGATGTAGGGGGTCAGAGGTGAGGGACGTGGCAGGCTGCCCTTCATCGGGTTCCCTTTGCAGGCCTGAAGGCATGCTGTAGTGTCAGTGCGTGAATGTAGACTTGTTTTGTGTGTGTGTGTGTGTTGTGTGTGTGTTGTGTGTGTGTGTGTGTGTGTGTGTGTGTGTGTGTGTGTGTGTGTGTGTGTATGTGTATGTGTATGTGTGTATGGACGATTGTGTGCGCGCGTAGAGTTTGAGTGAGTTGATGGTAATTGTCGGAGCAATCTACTGATGCTAGCCGGCTCGGATCTTACGATGTTCACGCAGATCTTACGATGTTTAATTCGGGCTGATGCAGACTGAGTGTTTCTGAAGGGGAACGGTGCATTAGCTGCTAAGAAATCGGAATTAATGTGTGATGTTTTTTGTCTCCGTTTTTGTCTGGCGTTCTCCAAAAAACATGGCTTTAAGAAAGTTTATAAAAAAATAAGACTTTATACAATTTAAGTTGCGTCATAACAGTTGTCGAGTAGGCTACAGTCGTGGAATCGGTGTCATGAAATTAGGCAACGTTTGAATCGATGGTGTTTATAAATGGACGAAGCCGCGTCTAGGCACGACGATGCCGTTGTAGCCAATGGAAAATCAAACTAGCTTGTGGTGTTCTCCCATCTTACCAGCAATACGAATGCTCAACATCGCCCTTTACGTGACTAAACTCACCACTCAGCCATCCTTCTTGTTAGACAGGGAACCAGGGATTTCAAATAAACCAAAAATGAAACACCAGCATAGGGCTGGGCGATATGGACAAAATCTTCTGTACCGATATAGGTAATTTAATATCTCAATAACGGTGTATATCACGATATAGCATGTTTTCTGGTAATTAAATAGTCTATATAAAATAGCCACATGGTAAAGCCTATTTTTGTATTCTCCTGTGTTGAATTAAATACTTGACAAATGAAAAAAAGAACTTTAGTGCAAAATTAACTTAACAGTTTCAAGTGAAACTATAGAGAAAAAATAAATAAATCGGCCAATATAAAAATGTAAAATATCAAAGGTAAACAAAACAGTTTCGAGTATAGCAGCAATTAGAGTTGGGACGATATGGACAAAATCAAATATCCATATTTTTGACCAAAATACCTCGATATTGATATTGCGACAATATTGTAGGGGTGATTATTGGTGCTTTCACAAAATATTTACACAATGAGATTTTTGATAAATAAGTATGTGAATATCATGACTAAGTGAGTAAAGGCAAATAATAGGACAGCTAGAACAGTCTGGTGAGTTCAGAAAATCTAAGACGATGTGGATATAATATCGATATATTGCCCAGCCCTACACCAGCAGAGTGAATAGCAAAAGTGGAGTTGATGACCTTTAATGTCATGGGCACACACTGGCAATAGTGCCCTCCTGTAATTCCTCTTTACTGTTGAGGCCTGCAGCTGTGATTCAACAGACATGAGAACAGATTCAATGTGCTGCTTCGGTCCATTTATCTGAGGAAATCTGAAGAAGTACAGTTGCAGTACCTTTCTCTAGAATGTATGAGGTGTCCTATGGCCACTCACAGACACAGACATATCTTTCAAATCAGGTTTCAATGTGCTGAGTTATATTATTTAACTTCAGTGAGGAAATGAATCAAAAGCGCTTGGGCAAGAATGTATTGCTCCAGGTCCACCATGATTATTATAATTTTTTTTACATCCATTGTTTTACTTTAAAAAAAACAATAAATAAGTCTACCACTGATTTCTTGTGATTTCCTGAAGTAATCTGCACAATGGCTGTGTTAATGAATTGCCGCGACCAATGGTATCACCGCGACCCACCACAAGGTGGCTCTGTGGTACCGTTACTAAAACGCATTTCGCTTTCCATTGATTGATGACTAAAACTTGGACCTTATTTGCAGCCCACACTTTCCTGTTTTTGTACTGTACACTGGCTTGCTCAACAATCAATCATGGATATGTATCTGGTACAAACACGTCTGCTTTAATCCGTGCGTGGACCTAAGAGTCAGATCTACGGTTATACCTGTATTACTCACTATATCTTCGTTGCTGTTAATGTAGGGCCCTACCATTCTCATACTGTCTACTAGGCCTACCTCCCCCCCCCCCCCCTTCCTCGAGGGCAGACGTAGGACTTGTACAATATGATCTAGTTGTCAGCGGGCTTGACGGTGACTTCCTGTTTGGGGAGAGGAGGAGGAGGAGGCGGTGGTGGTACGCAGCGTACAGGAATGCAACCTGGACGGTGCGTAACGGCACTCCCTTATGGGGTTGACGTCACGGACCCGACGAGACAGAACACGCTGCTCCTCGTGGATGGTCGTGTTGACGCCACACGGTGATCGTTGCATGTAGGCATCATGTCAAAACGCATACACATTTGAAGTGATCCGCGGTGTGCCATTGGCGGCATGCGTAGGCCCTAATGGAAAGTGAAACTAATCTGGACGATCAACAGTTAACTTGAGAGACCTAAGCCTTATATGTATGTTATCTGATTGACAGGGCTACGTTTAAACTACTAAAGGGGTTGACGGGTCTACGTGTAGACCGCTTACATGCCCACTGCGTCTCGCTGTGAACGAATCCCTGACTCGACAGTAGGAATGAATCAAAATGACTGAACTCGGAACTTCCCAATATCAGGCCAGCCTTAGGTTCGGGTGGGGGGAGGGTGGCCTCCAACTGTAATCTAACGCTAAGAACTGTTACAAGGAAGGAAGTAGGGATCAGGAAATTCCTACATGTGAAACCACAATCTAGGGTGTGCAATTCTTTCCAAAGCATGATTGTGCCTATGGATCTGACTCATGATCTGCAGCACTTTAAGAAAATGCATCGTCATGTTTAGCGAGCCTACTGTCTTACTGCCGGGGTTAGGTTTATTTGCGAACTGCTTTTGTACACACAATGTGTTTCTTCCAAATATAACGGAGATATGGAAATATTTACAAACTATAACTAAAATGCATCTTGGACTATACCAACTATCAATACACAACCACCCTGGTTGCATAGCTGACGTAGAAAGAAGCCCTTTCAGCGCAGTGACGTTGCTCTGAAATCCAGAAACCTTTTCACACTTTCATTCTCTTTGATTATTGTTGTTCTATTTTGTCGTTGATGCTGGTTTCCATGGCTACTGTAGAGACATGGTGTGTGCCACTTTGGGGCTAACCAGACGCATTGTTTATGTGGTGTTTGTGCCTTGTTCATGAGCACCTATAGCCCCTACGTCATGTCATGCATAGAGGTGCTTTCCCCTTGTGCGCTCCGTAACCCTGTACATGTAACCCGCATCCTTCCTCTTAAGAGGTGCACTCGAGTGACTGCTGACGTACGGGTACATTTTGTCAATAACTTAATAAACATCGTTGTTTTGATTGTCTTGATGCCGTTTTCCATTGCAATAATGCAAGAGGTGCCGTGGTAGGAAAGATACACTGGAAGTACATTCGACACAACAAGCACGCCGGTGAAACGTTGATGATTTATGTAGTTCATTCTAGATGAGGAAGGCAAATATTGGGCCTAGGTTGTTGGGTTAAAGGTGAGGCATCGCAGTGAACGTGCGCATAGTCACACATGAACTGGGTGGTGCGTCTGCCACTGCGAAACACACCCTGTTTGCAGTTTCGTAATCTTTAGCTTTGCCCTTCGATTCACTTTGCCTTGGCTTGCCTTTGAAATCCCAATTTATGATCTACCATTGGACAGTAGCCTACTGCGATAGAATGATTTAAAGAGTGCACAGTTTATACAGGGCCAAATAGTTTTTCTATAAGGCCTACAAACATATTTCTTTGTCTTTTTGCCATTGTTTTGCCACAAGTGCTAAGTAACACCTCCTTTCACCCAGGTTTGTTGAAGTCAGTCTAACCAGGAATGAAGCCATGTATTCACATTTGGGAGGCCATTATACCAATTATTGGTTGCCTAGAAGGATATTTTCCCTGTAATTGGATATTGTCGTATTTCAACTGATACTGGAGATATGGAAATGACCAAAGTAATAAATGGGAGTAGTTTCCCAGCAGGGAGAGACTCCTGATCAGGCCGGCTGGGGCCACTCCCAGGGACCTAAAGGATAGGGGAGGGCCCCCTCAAGTTTTGTTAATCTGTGGATGTGTTCTCACAAGAGGTCCTAGTCAACTTCCATAATATGGGAGTTTGTTTTCATAATGTTTTTTTAGTTTAGCACTTATGAGCACGAAGAAGTTGTACTTTCATTTCAATTTTACCTGAATTATTTAAAGGTTTGGACTCGGAACTCCGACTCAGTTTTGGGCCCCTAAATGATTGGATGCCAAATCTTGTTCTACGGCTGAAACAGAAAGAAGGAATCTAGACACATTCGATTAAGAACTCAATCAAACCTGGGCATGAATCAAGTTGTATTATTGGCAGTCAAGGCAAAGACTTTTCGAGCAAACGAAACTCAAATATTGCTTAACACATTGGAACAAATGTGTTGGAACAAATGCTCGGATCTATTTAGAGACAAATTGTACACTAGCTCAGATCTAGCTTGAGAAAAAGTGTAGACTACCTCAGATCTAGTAAGTATTGTGATATTGCTAAAAGTACTTCCCAAAAAGTATCGCCCCATAGACATTATCACTATAATGAAATATAATGAATAACTACATTATTAACTGTGTTATTGTGAACCCTCCC
>OOFB01009269.1:41121-64327 GCA_900323305.1 Trachyrincus murrayi | reverse complement strand
GCATGAATGCGCGCGCGCACACACACACACACACACACACACACACACACACACACACACACACACACACACACACACACACACACACACTCTCATCACCTCTTCTTATCATCTCTCTCCTCTCACTTTCTACGTCTCTCTTTCTCTTTCTGTCTCTCGGTCTTCGGCCTACACTGGTGCTCTTTGAGGTATACAGTAAAACACACACACACACACACACACACACACACACACAATGAAAGTGTTTGACGTCTTCCAGCCACCTGACTATTTCATTAGCACAATTAACCATGCGTGCAGCTGCTCATACTGAGCCCCAACTCAATATGTATATATATATATATATATATATATACACATGTATATATATATATATATATATATACATATATATACATATATACGTATGTACATACACGTGAAGTGATCCCTCAGGAGGTTTTCTATGCAGCAGAGATTTCCCCTGACCCCCCCCCCCCCCCCCCCCCCCCCCCCCCCTACCCCTCCTTGCCAACCCTCAGTTTCCATGCCTTGCAACCCAAATTAAAGCGAAGATCAGATTTCACAGGGAGCTGCCAGTCACGGCTCGTGTTCTCACTATCGGGACAATGTGGAAGTGACACATCCCTGTGATGGCTCACCGACGTGCCGATTAGATAATGACATTAATAATAATATAATAACGTCCCCCCCCCCCAAAAGAAAGACATAAGGGTAAGATAATGACATTAATAATAATAGAATATAATATAATATAATAAGGAAAGGATGGCAACAGCCAGGCAGGTTTTCACACTGTGGAATAGAAATAGGATATTGAATAGACTGGTTTCTTATAACTATCAGGCGTCTTTGGAGTCCATATGAGGAAATAACTTAACTGGACATTGCCAATTGAGTAGGCGATTGATTCAGGCAATTGATTCAGCTGATTATTTTCGTCTTTTGTTTTATTCAGTGGAGTCTTGGGCACTTAGATGTGAATATAATGTCATGAAGGTGTGTTGTGTGGGCAATGCATCCTTTCTGACTGTCATTAAGTGTCTCTTGAATGCAGAAATGTGCATGAAGATGAAGGTAAACTGGATCTATTCGAGGGGTTTTAAAAAACCCGATGATGTGAGATGTTCTGCAATGACACACTTTTAATACACTTGTGTTGTATACTAAATAAAAAACACTAATACATAAAAACCCAAAAGCTTATGTGTGAATACATTATATATATATATGCTATTGAATGAAAAAACATTATCCTAGCTACCATTAGATGGAACATTACAGTACAGTTTACAACAAACCATTCATTCATTCATTCATTTGGAACAGAATTTAAAGAGTTTACATTTTGCCCAAACAGGTTTACATTTTTCCAAGTAAAAAAAAAAAAAAAAAAGGCATTTCATCCCAAACATCAGTCTGCGATATGGAATCAGGTCTTACCTGAGAATCCCAAGCAAGCGTTTACAAATATCTCAAGAGAGGGACGTTAATCCATCCATGGTCCTCCTCAACTCTGCACATCTGTGTGGACGAGGGGGAAACTCCGCGGACTGTCCCTCCCTGCTCCCCCACTTTGATGCAACAACCGGCGCAAACGGAAACCCGAGCCCGAGCAGAAGAAGAAGAAGAAGAAGAAGAAGAAGATGAAGAGGAGATTTGCAGCACTTTCAATTCTACCTTTTGAAATATCAGTGGCGGTGCCCCCTCCTCCTCCCTCGAGGAGCTGCTGTCGCTGACACGGAAATCATGTGCGTCCCTTCTCCTCGTGCATGTACAGGCGTGTGCGCGCGGCGCTCCTTAATTAACTGTAGTGGAATGTCTGCTCCCCGCGCGACCGCACGCTTCCACGGAGAGTCTCGAGCGTTCAACTCAGTAAGTAGCGGATGTTGCTCCGCAGCCCCTTGCTGTGTGTGTGTGTGTGTGTGTGTGTGTGTGTGTGTGTGTGTGTGTGTGTGTGTGTGTGTGTGTGTGTGTGTGTGTGTGTGTGCTCAGCGCTCACACACTGTATGTATCACATGTCCTAGAGCCTTCTACATTACATTACATTACATTACATTGCACTCTGCGTGGGGCGAGAGTCCACCTGATCATTAGTTTCGTGGCAAAATGCAAACCAGTCCGATTTGCACGGTGCGCAGAACCATAGCTGAAATATATATATATATATATATATATAATTTTTTTAAATATATATTTTTTATTCATAATTCATAATTAGAAGAAATTACTTTCTTCTGATTTGACAGGGACGTGTTTTTTTTTTCTTTCTATCTATCGTTGCATTTTATATTAGCATGTTCTACTCTTACAACCCCCAGAGAAAGACTATAGCCCATAGAAAAAAAGTATTGGAATATTTCGAACGTTAAAAATCTATGTTATTGTATGTTACAAAACACAATAATAAAAGGGAATTGAAAAATAACATTGTGGGTGGCTGGGTGACGGGTGCCTATGTGACTGGAGGCACTTCAATTCAAACACATGAGGAAAAAGCACAGCAGAGTGGAAGCATCGCCGTCCCCCTGTAGCGATCAGGGCCCAGTCGACTGGAACTAATATTCATATGCATGCAGTCTGGGACTTCATCGATACGACATGGGGCAGATTGAATGGCAGCCGTTACAGGGAGATGAGGGTAGGCGACGACGGCGATATGTGAAATTAATCCGTTCATCTGAGGATCAGTGTGTGTGCAGCTCCATCTTCTCCCCCTATACGCCAGCTAAGAGCTCTTTTCCTCTGTGCCATTGTGTCTGCCTTCCTTTTTTTGTCCACCGGTGTTACAGAACACACCCGAGGCCGCGTGGCGCTCGGGTTAACCCGAACACGAACCCTCAGGACGGCTCGGGTTAACCCGAACCCGAACCCTCAGGACGGCTACTGGGACTTTGCATTTTTATTCCCATTGTGCTGCGTTTTTCAGTGAGTGAGTGAGTTCCAGCCATGTGAGACTTGTGCCCAATGTGAGGCCTTAAACGTTTTCAATCTCTCTTCAAACTGTTGTGAGATCCATCTCAAAGAGCGGGAACGGTTGTGCGATGGATGTAGATGTGCCACCCATCCGTGCGAGGGCTAAAACGCGTGCGAGTGCTACTGCCATGCTTCGATGGTTCACACGCTCGCGAGGGCCGACCCCCGCGAGGACACCCCCAGCCCGGCTCCGCCTATTTCTACCTCGGACCATGAAAGCGCTATTTAGTAGGCCTAGTGTTTTTCGTTTGAGGGGAAATGCCTACATAGTTAGGTGATAAGGTAGGATATAATAATAATAACGGCAACAATGACATTAACCTTTTTTTAATAGTATAATTATAATAACGAATCACGCGGTCGAGAGCTCTACTCTGCGCGTTAGGCGAAGTGTGTCCGACACAAGAACACACACACACACTTTGCATTTATACTGTATTTAGTTTTATATTATAGTTTAAGAGACATTTAATATATTTGGTTTGTTTCAGACGGACGGAACACACACAATTATGTCCTTTTTCAGCAAGCTGTTTTGTTTTGCAAGCGAATATCGTCAAACCACTAACACTCAATCTAGATCGACCGTAGATAGGTCACATAGACCGACTGGCTCGCGGAAGAGTTGTCTAAGCTCATACGTCGTCGGTCGTCGACCAATAATAAAGCAAGGGGAGGTGTAATTTATCGGGAAAACATTAACGCACCGGGCGATTCCTAGCCCTTTGCAAATTATTATCAAACACGATTCACGGCATCATCCAAAGCGACGTGAACTCGTACACCACGATGGCTACGCCCGTGTGTTCGTGCATCGAGCGGGGGTCTCTCGTGAGCTGCCCCTACGTGTAAACAGGCTGAGAGAGAGGTTGTGAGCACGTTGTGCCTTTAGTGTAAACACACAGATGAATGTATTTGTCTTGTTTACACAGAGCCAATAAGAAGGGTACACAACGACAGTCTTGTACAGTGGAATGAGAAGGAACGGTAGACGGTTGTGTTGTAGTCTCCACGGTCCGAGGCAACGGCTCCATCTGCGCTGTGACTCTGGGCGTCTGGGATATCCAAACCCCCAGAAACAGAATAACGTTTGATTACAGCCACGTGTGACCTTGAGAGTTCACGTGGAGCGGAAATGACAACGTCTCGCTCAACTGCGTCCTTTCTGACAGCTGCAAGAATTCGACCTCTTGGCCTTTGTGCAATGACTGCCATCAACTGTGTGCACCGCTCCGGCCGTGACCTCACCTCACAGTTGTTTGGAAACAAGTGTATTATATGAGTACGCTTCAGACCATGTACCTCAGCTCAAGCTCAAATGTGTTTCTGAAAAGACAACATACTCTACTATTATAGCATAGAATAGTAGAGTATGTATTGTAGAGGGAGTGTAGTATAGTGTGGTAAAGTATGGTATAGTATACCAGTAGTATAGCATAATACAGTATACAGTGCAGTGTAGTGCAGTATAGCGTAGCATAGCGTGACATAGTATAGTATAGAGAATTATAATTTAATAAAACAATGTGAAAACTCTATTCAGATCATAGTTTCTAATCTGTTCAGTGATAGACTGCGCCATCCAGACTATTCAAAATAATTTCCTAACCTGACAGCCTGTCCACCCCCCCCCGCCTCCCGCCTTAATGATTTTGACATGGTTGTTCTGAGAAAACTAATGTTCCAAGGAACACTGTAGTGGAAATTAAATTCAAAATGGCGGACACAGACATGACCTGCCCGACTCGCTGGCTACTTCACAACCCCTTACAGGCTTTGTTTCTTTTGACGAAGGAGTATATATATATTCAATACCTCCACTGAAGGAGCTTTCCAGAGATCCCCAAAGGCATTGGGGCATTCTCCTTCTGCGTTAAAACAAGAATAAACTAATAGAAGAAAGAGAGAGAGAGAGCGAGCACTAATGACATGGCCTCAAGATAACACATTGGTATTTTGTGCCGGCGTTGGTCAGCACAGAAAAAATGTCAATAAATCATCGTGCTTCGCTCCGAGCTGAGGTTGTGAGCGCTCGCTTCTGTGATGTGCCGCGGGAAGAAACATGAAACATTTGTCCTTTTTTTTCCCTTTCTGCTAGCTAAGCTAAGCACAGTCTTGACATAACAGGCAACTGAAAAGGTTTCCGTGCCCTAAAAAACACATGACATTTTAGGATGATATTAATGCTGATTACAGAGACATTGTGCCCACTGGGATGAGAGAATGTCACACTGTACACGACACTGGACATAACAAATAAGCCGTTTTCGTTAATATACTTTTGAACAGTTGCAGTTGGAGCAGAAAGGCACAGATTCAGGCAGGGCTACGGAGGTGCTGGTGCTCACGCTAGGATTCGAGGAGAAGAAGATACGCGTTATTAATTATTGACTATTATTGATTATTTCACGTAACTGTTTTAATGTTTTATACTAAGCTTATAGATAAATATCTTCTTACCGCCACTGAAATAAAGAGAGACGAGGCGGGCAAGATATTGTGTACGGTCAGGACATTTCCCTCGTGGTTATTGACATAATGCATAAGTAACGCATAAGTACATAAATCACTGTGGATAAATCACATTCCAAGAAGGTGGAGTAAAATGATGAAAGATGCCGCTCAAGTCATTCATTTACATTTTCCTTTCTTCATTCTTTTACTCTGTGTCTTTGTCTTTTGATAGATTCACAGCTTCTTTCGGGAAAGGTCAACGTTAAAATAGCTGGTATCTGTTCTATTTGCATGAGCCACTCCCTGTGCTCAGTCAAGTAAGAAATGAGATTGTATTTTTTTCATGAAAGTCAGAGTGGGGAACTGCCCTTCGAATCTCACTTCAGTCGAGTATTAATATCTAAGTGGGTGGAATCTGATCAAACCAGCTATTAAAATAAGAAGAAATCTTGGAACCTGATGTTTTTTTTCAATTTACCGGTGCCCCCCTTACGTTTAATGGAAATTGAGCGTCTCGACTTTTGCATCAGTTGATCTTAACATTTAATAGATTCCATTATATGTTTGTCTTGGATAAGAGAGAGGAATAGTTCACCAAGCAGAAACATCTCATTAACTTCCCAGACACAAACCCTCCAGCTCCCAAGGTACGCTCCGGGAAGAGCAGGCGCCGATTAGAAAGACCGGTAGTATTTGCCTACAAACCCTCTCACACCTACAGAACGGTACGCCTATGCAATCTTTACTGCTTCTGCAATAACACACGTCCTCAAATTGATATTAATCATTTTTTATTTAACTAATACCCAGAGATTTCCCCTTGTGCTCGGGCGCTATACAATTCCAAAATGTACGTTGGATGTAAGTAGTATTACAGTATCAGGTGTGAAACAGAGACAGATCGGTGGAATAAGTCAAACCTGTAGCCATTCTTTCAGGCCAAATGGGTGACGACGGTCTCCCGAGACAGCAGATGCTGTTGCCTTCTGGCTCTCAGCCTGGACGTTTTATTCTCGCAACTATCTCTGTCTCTCGAGATATGCCACAGTTTAAAAAAATGCACTCTCGCATGGCATCCAGGTAGAGGAAAAACAAGGTTTTAAAAAGACGCGTTTCCCCTACCTAGAAGAAGAATGTAATTGTCTGCGTGAGCAGTCGGGTGAGCGCACTGGTTGTCCTAATTATGCCTGAATGCAAATCGTGATGATGTGAATTTCTTTCGTGTGAGTCTTCTTGAGAATAGCTCACAACTCAGATTGGGTATCTGAGATTGAATTGAGATTGTGCTCGCAATTTAAAACAAATGATATATATATATATAAACAATACATATGCTATTACTGCCAGTCACTCATGTCACAGTATATGTCGTGATGCATCATGGCATTATACCGTGAGCTGGCAAGACATCGTCAACAATGCATGTCGCTCATCGTAATGCAACTGTATTCTTTATATACCAACGTGTACATTGTCTGAAATTAAATCACAAAGTGTCCTTGAAGTGTTTACTATCCTCAGTCCCGTCCTCAAAGACAAACACATGGCGACGTGTGTCTCACATCAACACATCACGATCACTATCCTGTACACACACACACACACACGCACACAGACGCGCACACACACACGCGCACACGCACACACACACACGCACTGTGTAAATAAATGCTTTTACATCTCTGCCTAAGTGTCAAACCGAATGCAAGTCTCGCCTTGGTCGTTATTCGTCTGTGTAATGTCGACAGCCGCGTGGAAAAGCCATTTAATACCATATAATCAAGCCTTTAAAAACAAGCTCAGAACCCGCGGTGGAGGGTAGAAAAATGGGATTTGTACCGCCGTCTACGATAAAATTGGCTGTTGGTGCCGACGTAGGGAAGGTTGCGTTATGTGAGAGGAAATCAATTAGGCCTCTCTGGTGTCATTTGCCAGAGTGATGCACATCTGTGTCAGGCGGCCTGGCATCGCTCTGTCTGTCCTGTTGTCCATGTGTAGACACGGGTGCTACGGATGCTTGGGTTTAGATGATCTCATGCAACCATTGAGAAGTGTGCTGGGTGGAAAAGGCACTCAGCAGCACCCCTACAATATATCTGTCATTTGTAATCTAGCACAATGGCAGGCTTTCTGAAACCGATTTGAAACTGATTTCCAGAAACACTTGAACCGTGGCTATTCTGTGGGCTGCCTGCATGTGACAGCAGAGGCTGAGGACTGGAGATGTGATCGGCATGACGACGTGATGTTTTAAGTTCATAGTCTTTATCTGCTCGCCGATGGACCAGAGGCCACGGGAAACAAGTCAAATGATGATTTCACCACTTTAGTCCCGCTGTGCCATATGAAGAGACATTTCACAGGGGTGAAACTTATATAAATAATTAGCTGTCATAAAATGTGAGTTATATGTTTGTAGTAAGACTAACAGGATTTGAAAAACAAGGGTGCAAATTGATGAATTACGTAGACGCGTTTTGTGTTTTTATATATTTACGGGCTATTCAAGGACGGTATATTTTTTTCCAAACTACAGATTCTCTCATCATCCCTAACTGACATAATAGGGAAATGACTCGTATAAAAAACCACAACTGTACATTCTGAGCCCTATGAAGGAAGGAGGTAGCATATCAAGTGGGCCTGCTGAAGTACCTGCTGTGTATAGCTCCTGCGAGGACGCCGAGGAACCGAAAAAGCATTTTTTCACCCAGCCAATGGAAGACTGAGTCAGGTTTATGACTACGGGGAGCAAGAGGGTGGCCTTTATTTCTCTGAGAAGAATCATTATTATTGCCCTGCAAATTCATGGCTTGCTTCTTGAGAGAACCTGCGAGCAGAGTGCCTGTCATTTCTCTTACCGGCTTATGCATTATTAATAAGTCGAAGGTCCTATCATACACTGTACTGTGTGCTACTGCCATACATCATCAGTGGAAACAACACCGAGTTGTGTACAGTGTCTGTGTTTTTCTGTGCTGTGCCGTATATGCTCACGATGGGGTTTTAGATGAACTCTCAATTATTTATCCCTATCATCATCCACAATTGTAAAAACAAACACACTTTGACCTTGTCAAAAATAATTTCACATTTGAAAAAAAAAGGCTTGCTGCAAAGCATGTACAGAGCACATTACAAGTTATATATATATATACTAATGTTGCACAACTATTCTAATTATCTGTAGCGTCATGAAGGACAACCCAAGAAACCAAGCTATACCTATCTTTCATCGTGAATTCCCATTAGGGTTAAAGACAAAGGGAAACAAAGACAATTTTCTTGACGGACTGCAGACGGGTTTGACGAGAAGGCATCTCCATGGGAATGAATGGTTTATTGCTTTCAAAAGAAGTGATTTATGTTGATTCTCTGCTGACTCCTATGGCACAATTGTCTACCGCTATAGGCAGCTGTGTACTAGCATCTGGACCGGTTGACGCTTGACTTCTTGCTCTCACTGGTCACAAGTTTACCACCATTTTACTCTCTTGAATCCCTACCTTGGTCAGTGGCCTGATGAATATCAACGCATATGGAACTCGGATGACAGAAGAGTACTGTGGAGTGTGTGTTGTTGCTGGCTGGTTTAAGCAGCCTCACCCGAATCAGGCTGATTAGACTCTGGGGCTGCTGGGTGAGGCTACACACCTGTGGGGCATTGGCCAATCAGGGCCCACAGGTTAAACCAGCCACCAGCACACACACTCAGGAGGAGCGCTAGCATATTAGCAGTGCACCACTTGCTCTGCCTGCAAACCATTTTCCAACTCCAAAGCGGTTTCTATCAACAACTCCCTGTTTACTGCTATTGGAGGAGCCCTGAAAAGCCACTTAGATGGCATGTGGTTAGGGGAAACGGCTACAAGTGGCGTGTAGCAGGAGCAACAACGTAGCAGCGTGATTTACTTGTTGAGAAAATATGGAGAGCCCATAGTCAATGGAGGTGAATATTTGTATCAACTGACTACAGTGAAACAACTTCATACAGCCTAAGATCCAAACTCTTGTACTACACTTGCCAGGGTAGCTTCAACAGAAAGACTAGTCGTGTATGAAGACGAAGGCAGGTAGTGATCTATTCTACACACAGTAATCTACTAACGCTCGCGGTCTAGCTTTTTACCACAAATCTTAAATGTTTGAAAATGTATTTCTTGCTCCATTTATTTAGCTTAATTGTATGACTCTAATCTAATTCACCGTGGTCAGTGTCATGGCATGATGAATAAGAATGCATACGAAGTTCAGATGACAACATATTACACGTTGATTTAGCCTTAATTTGAGAATGACAATATGGAGATCAAGTTTGAAATGTAGGTGATTATTTTTATTTAAATCAATACAGCGAGACAACTTCAAATAAGATTCAACACACACACACACACACATACATAGATCTGCTGCTTGAATGACACACAGAAGACCCATACATGCAAACATACTACTTGTGTTTTTGATCAACGATATAAACATTCGGGCGGTAGCCTCGGACGCCCAGGCTTAACGACGCTGCATGCTAGCCACTACGACACGATCCTGCCCCTTATTGGACATTTTTGCATTATGACCACCAAGCTTGTGTGTCTCTTGGATAACGGTGAGGAAATTCATCCAGCAGAAACATCTCATTACCTTCTCAGATAGAAATCTTCCGGGCTTCACAACGTGGGCCGTACAGGAAGAGCAGGCACAAGACACAAAGTGCCCTAGAATTTAATTACCAACCTGTATGCCTACAAAATGGTATGTCTATACAGTGTAGTTTCTGCCAAAAAAACACTCTTAAAGTGGACATAATCATTGGGATGTAACTAGGCCTACTACTGAGATATTCTATTCTGTGCTATAGCATATGTTTTACAGTCTAGGTGGTGATTTGAATGTAAGTATAGTGTTGCAATATATCAGGAACAGATTGCAAACGTGGGCTAAAACCAGTGATACCTTGTCTTCATTGCTCTCCTTTGTGACCTCTTCCCATTGGCTGGAACACATTATCAATTTATTAATTGTATGAATCATTTTGAGACTGTTTTGAGACCCTTTGAGACTGCAATTTTGAATTAACGCTTTACAGATGAATTTGACTTCACTGAAAGTGTGCTGAACACTTAATGAATATTCATATGAACACATCAATAATTGACATGAAGATCTGTTACCCAGTAACCCATGAAACTACATCGAGACTAATTGCATAATTGGTGGTGTGCTTCACTCAATACTTCAACCAATTGGGGAATTCAAAGTTGGTATTACTTCCATAAAGAGTAATTATATGGAGACATAATTGGATGTACGGAGACCTAATTAGCTTCGATTTACAAAGGATATTTTCCGCTTATGCAACACGCCAGCAATACATAACATCACTCTGACCGAACAGATCTTGTCCTGGCTCCTTTTCTCTCCGGGCTGTGAGCATTATTACCGGCGAAAAAATAAAACTAAAAAACAAAACAAGTTACAATTCCCGTGTTGCCGCAGTATACCCGCTGCAGTACAGTGCCATATTTCTACCCGCCATCAAAACCGGAGCAAGTAGCACATAAAGACATAGATCAACAATGCAATGCATCGGAACGTACGTGCACCCAACACAACACACACACACACACACACACACACACAAACACGCTCACACACATACGCCCACACACACACACACACACACACAGGCTCTGTAATCAAGGCACTCTCGACAACCAAACAAGGTATATTCAGAGATGTCCTGTTTTGCGCGCCTCCCACGTTCTCGCTTCTTCTGCCTTTCTCCCGTTACCTCTGGAGCACCCATAGCTCAAGCACCCTCCAGACCCACGGCAATCATCCCATTTAGGCGGCCCAGAGGGGCTGCTTGTTGTAGCGGTTGGCCGGGGCGTACTTTGTTATTCCATACTGCTGTCTGTACTTCCAATTATCCTCTTAACTCCCCAATGATCTGTTAATATTCACCTTGTGTGTGTGTGTGTGTGTGTGTGTGTTTTGGTCAAATTGTGATTCATTCTCTATTGGACTTGAAAAACTTGGTTTGTCGCCTTCCGTGCAGATTTCTGTTCATCTTTTAGCATCTTTATTCAGTCTATTTCTGATAAGAAAAACTGTTTTGATTGCTCCGTAGATTGCTACACTTTCCTTGGGCGCCGGCGTTGTTATTTTTTTAATCGGGCAGATTGCGGCACTCATTGTTCGCCATGAACTGAAACTCCCTCCCCCGAGCGCTGATTGGACCTATCGTTTATTAATTTTCAGAAGAGGCTTTCGACTGGCTCGAGGCCAGACTGATCTGCAGGGAGAAACACAACGTGAACCCGCGAGACCAGGATGGTCTCACGAGGCTACGGGGCAGCAAGAGAAATATATAGAAATGCATTCCGGTCAAGGTTTCTCTTTTTCTCTACTGACCATAGAGTAACCCGCCCACGGTTATACTACACTATCCCATCAAAGGTTAACACTGAAATATCTGCTTTATATTCAGCATTATTTTTTATGAACCAGGTCTGAAGAAAGAAAAATGTACACAGACCTTAGTGAAATCACGACCACAATAATAATAATTATAATAATAATAACTTTGCGGGTTCAATGCATCTGATGAATTGGAGGAGTCGATTTTCTTCTGACTTCAGGCTCGAATGAAACATAGGTGCATATCGTACCGAACAACAAATGCCCTAATAGCTAAGCTAATATTGCAAGCAATAAAGGGTTCATCTGAAACTAATTTGTTTTTTCCTGGCAAATGAGCACCAAACAGCGGGGGCAGTGCGTCAGCCGAGGTGATGAGAGAGAGCCCCAACACATCTGTGTGGTGGTAGACCTTTCAAAGATTCCTGGTCATGGATAGGGTGGAGAAAACACGAGTCGAGTGACCGTACCCGGTGACGATGTGAAAACGTGACTCCAAGAGAACGTCGAGTCGTCCGTACACAGGTGAAGCAAATCCAGCTCATTAGTTTCAGCACTGGGGTCTGTTTGATTTATTCCTCGGCACCACGGATGTGGACAGGCGCCCACTCGTTGGCTCGGGGCAGGCACCGTGACAAAAAGCAGAGCGGTCTTTGCTAGCTACTGCTGCCTACCCTTTGGCATTAATCATCATGTCTCACCCCATTTACATTTTCCAGACAGAATAGCCTGTTGCTTTTTCGACAACAGCAAATTGGCATTTCATGCCACTCTCTCTTCTTCAGGTGCGTTGCTAAACAATTAGCAGCTAATGAGACTGACACGGCCTCAACCTAATGAACCTCTTACATTACCAGTTCCTGTTTAGAGGTTTTGTTGTTGTTGTTGTTGTTGTTGTTGTTGTTGAAATAAATTTGAGCAGTGCCAGTTGGCGATGCAGCCCTGTGTTTAAAACATGGAATGGTCACTTATCATATTTGGTATTATCATTTTCATGTGTTACCATAGCCGGAGTTTATCTGGCTGACTCCAACATGAAACCCTGTACCCAGCGGCCCCAAATAGCAGCTATTGTGGCGTATTAAGTTCTATCCCGTCGCTCCCATATTCACAAAAGAGACGTTTTTTTCCCTTCTCTTTACATATGTTGTCGGGTCATTTAACGCATAAATAGTTTATTGCATGTTTATTTCTTTTGAAATACAATTGAGGAAACTGTCCAAAAAGGAGATGGGAGTTTACAAACACCTTTCTGGGATTCTTTGTTTCTGAGCCATCGTGTTCCCGAGCATCGTTATTCACAGTCCCCATTGTCCTCAACTCAAATTGTCCTGACTCGTATGCGGGGGGGGGGGGGGGGAAGTCTATCGAGAGGCGCTTCAAGACATCACATAATGAACACTTTATTATCGACGCCGGGCCGTGTAATCTGTGGGTATCTATAGGACTCGATGTCCTCTGACCGAGCCCGGCCCACCCACACACCCACCCAACCCGCCACAGGAAACTAAATCGCACACCTTCAGCCGGCTTCAGCGAGCACCGGCCGTCACACTCAACAGCCTCATCGTGTTGCTCCGACGCTCGGCAGACGCTGCCCTTGAAACGCACACACAAAAAAAAAATAAACGGAAAAAAAACAAACCTCTTAGGACATCGATTCGCTCCAGCTATTGTGAGGCTGGCTCCGGTCCGCGTGTGTATTCAACGCAGGCCTTTCTGCGCAGTCAGGGGGGATAATGAAGCACGGCCAGCGCGTTCTGTCGCTATAACTAAGATGTGACGTTCATTATTATCCGCCCCCTCCAAAGAAAAATAACGAGAGATTCTTGATTAAATCAAGACTTTGTGAGTGGATGTTGATAGCGTGGCTAGCCCTTTGCATGCTATTAGCATTCCCTCCGCGGCGTCGTCCCCCTCTCTCCCGGCCTCATGATGCGCTTCGTGATTCTGCCGGCCATCGACAGAAACGTATGCATGACAGCCAATGGAAATATAACCCCGGTATTACAAGTGCTCTGATATGTAATTACACAGATGTTAGGGCTGAGACGGCTCCTGCCATCGTGTTGCCACAGACTTTTTTTTTTTTTTTTTCCTCCTCTGGCCGATACGCCTCGCTTGGTCTTATAATTATATTTTTTTTGCTCTTCTTCTCCCCTTTTTTCATGGCCAGCCTCTGTGTCATACTCTCTAGTCAAGAGATCTGGCCTGGGGAGTGCATCCCTAAAGACATGACACTGGGCTGTCTTGTGTGACTGCAAATAGGCAGCGGGCAGCCAGCCCGGTCCGATGTGAGCTCTGCCAGATTTAGACGGAGGAATATAAAGATGTAAGTCTCACACCGACGCCGCCACTCAGAGTCAAGCTGGCCACTCGGTTTGCCAGCCCTGATAGACCTGCAGTCAGTCTGCTGTGTGTGTGTGTGTGTGTGTGTGTGTGTGTGTGTGGGTGGGTGTGTGTATAATGTACACCCTTAAGAGTGTATTACACAGCTAGATAGATGCATAGAGCACAGATCTTTATTCCCAATCTATTATGAAATAATATGACATGTGGTGGCGATAGATGGATATCAAACAGTAGGAATGTCTACCGTTCGATATCACTCCATCTATCCATCTATAGACGGACTGACAGACAGACAGACAGAAGAGAGCTGCGGTGAAATTGAGAATAGTACGAGGAAGAATATATTTCCTCTTGTATTACATGCTTTCAGCATCCCGGTGTCTCCGCCAGATAAAGAGGACAAACAATGGTTTTAATGCGCTTGTTGCGGGAGCATGTCCAACAAGCAAGTGTTTCAGAGGAAGCCAATTGTTTCCACAAAGGCTAAATGTAATTTGAGTGACGGATTATAAGCATATTGGTCACTGACTCACCAATATGCTTATAATCCGTCACTCAGTGGTGCTGAATTGTTCTGCGTTGGAAAGCGGGTGAATGTGTGTCGGGATGATAATTCGATGACAAAACGCAACACTGTTCTGGTAGTATCACTCTAAATGATTGTGTGGCGGTTATCTCATTAAGTCCTTAAGTTTGCCGTGCTTCTCAATTTCCTTAACAATTGTGTATCAGTCATAATTGAGTGGTCGGGGGATTCCGCGGTTCTTTGTTCTTGTGTCGGTTCATTCCGCGGTTCTTTGTTCTTGTGTCGGTTCAAAGTGCAGCTTCCGTCTGTTTGGACGCATTTCCACTAGAAAGACAATCAATCTTGGAGTGTCTTGGCCTGAGCATAACTGCAACATTTATATTAGGCATAGGATAACATGAATTTGAATGTTGCTTATCCACGAAAAGGGGGCTACCCAGGAGCCTTTCTGTATTTTCTTTTGGTGTTTTCTAGCTTAACTCGGAACTAGGCCCATTGATTTTATATGTATTTCTTTTTTCGTGAACTTAGTTTAGGGACATGTCATCTTGGCATAGTTCCACTCACAGGAACTAACTCTTTAACTAACTCTTCCATCTGTGATCTTTGTTCTGTATTGGATGGTCTCTTCCAAATGGATAATTGATGTAGTCTGCCCTCTAGGGATGCGCTAAGGTAAAGCAAGAGCTACACATCCTCAGTTCCTCTTCATCTTGTAGTATAGCCCTCCACACACATCTCAATTCAGACCCCCTTCAGAGCTGAGTCCTTATTTAAGTACCCCCCCCCCCCAAAAAAACTAAAACACAATTAAAATAAACATCAACAAACAAACCCAAACGCATCCTTAATTACACCCACAAGTCGATAGCAGTCCCTTTATTGTGTGTCAAATGTAGCTCATTAACATAGCGCTCACGGTTAATCTCGTGTATCACAGAGACAGACACGGCAATCAAGAGAAACACCACGAGGGCTCTGGCGCTCTCCACTCTGGAGAGGGTGATTGAGTCCTTGAAGGCTCCCTGGATAGACTGACACGGTAATTGATCTGCTGTCTGCTGGAACATCTTAACATCCTCTACATATACGACCGCTGCTACCACCACTACGATATACACATCCCTGTTTTTAGACGTCCTGCCAGTCCAGATGCTACTAGCCCCAGCCTGTGTGACGTGGGTGACAGCGTTAACAGCTCAGTAACCATTATGCAAGGCGCTGGGGCTATACCGTCCAGTAAAGTCCTAAATCTCCGCCGGGGCGTAAACATCGCAAGCAGAGAGATTAGTGCCGTGCGTAAAGACGATTAGCAAAGATTATTAACAAACATGTTGGATTAGACGCCGCAGTATCACCACCACCACCACCACCTACTTTTCCCGACATTTCAACTGTGTAATTAAAACAGAAGTTGGTGTAAAAAAATATATATATAATCTTTGGAACTGATATCTATGCAGTGCTGGCGTTCTGGTTGAATGGCGTCCACGTTTACAATTTATAAACAGTGTCCACAAATGGTGGGGTTAGGAGGGAGTGGGGGATTCTGGAGCCATTTAAATTGGTTCGGGCTGGGTTTTTGGATGTTGCACTGCCTCACACGCCAGCTTATGAAACGTCTTAGTACCTAAGGAATTATAATTGGTATTCATTCTTGGATGTAATGCAAACCATATATTGGCCTGGCTGGCAGGCATTCCGTTACAATGAAAATGCACAGTTAAATGAATTTTTGATATTGTGTGTGCTTTGCTTCCCAATATGCAGTTTTGAATATGAAAATGTAAAACTATTTTCATACAGGTATGGAGTACGGTGTGCCTACATGGTAGTAGGCCCTAGTCTAGGGGCGTCAAGCTTGGTCTGCGCAGTGTTGCCCGGATTCAATCTCCTGGGTCTCAATTAACGTCAGATATACTGGCATCAGTGACAGTGCAGGGCGGTGATTATGTACAAGCTGTTCAGTAAGTAGTTGATACACAGATTATGGGAACCAGCATTTTTAATTAGGGGCCTTCCCTTTCTCTGTATGAGTGTACAGAGTAAACCTACTCACGCATGCGCTTAGTACACGCCTTGACTTGATGTTTTGGGCCAGTGTTTGACAATACCAGCATTTTAATTAAATCTGATAATTAGAGTTTCAAGTCGGTTGAAATTAAATCAGAATGTGCCCCCGTCGCGTTTGTATTGAACTTGATTGTTGTTTGTCTCGTTCTTGATTGTGTTATCACAGATTATAATGAACACAATAATTCTCACAAAGTAATTTTCATGTCGTCTGAAAGATATATTGATATATTCATTACATTATTTGTTTCAATGTTTTTCATTTCATTTATTTTTTATTATTATTATAATTCGAATTCGAATTATTATTATTATTATTATTATTATTATTATTATTATTATTTGTAGTAGAAGTAGCAGTAGTAGAAGTAGTAGGTCTAATAGTTTTCTACATAATGACAATTAAAAATGGTTTATTATTAAAATACAAATGACACCCTCTTCTTGGCATTTTAAACATCCCCATACACTCACCCACACCCCCCACCCCCCATGTGTTTACTTATTTGGAGAAAATAAGTAAACACAACATAACCTACATTCATTATCTATCTATCTACGTACATCACAAGACACAAGAATGCAAGTCTTTATTGCCATCTAGTGGTGAAATAAATAGTTGCTGAATGATGTTTTTTTTCTGTGGATGGTTTTACACCACAGCCATGTTTTACGTTAACTAAAGAAATGACTATGAAGGGAAACACACCAGGCAGGGGCGTGGGGTTGCTGGCACACAGCCACATAAACCAGTACTATATGTACTGCCACAGTTTCTAAACTTGTTTTTACTAACTTATGACAAACTCCACATAGCTCAACATACAAACATGAAGGGTTTCTGTGATGTTCCCTTTCCAGCCTAAAGACTCATTCTTTATTTAGTGTCATCCCAGAGGTCATGTGTTTTCACAGTTGGTACGGACAAGATACACACACCACCTAGCATAACAACAAAGAAACAAGAACAAACAAGAAGCATGATGTATAATTTAGTGTGTGTTGGGTGGGGGGGGGCGATGTGTGGCCAAGGGCAAGTTCTTATCAAAGAAGCGTAACCTCTTACAGACCATGGGATGTGTACCTGCATCCAGATGGGAGGAGGGTGAGGCTGGGATAGGGTGATGAACTGTGGTCAGTGCTTTGGGTGTGATGGTGGATCACTTAAAAAGTGTACTGGAATAGTAGACTTTCCAGTTACTGAATACAAACCTGAAAATGTTTATCCACACATAGTCCATGTCATTACAATACATAGCCTGCTATTATTCTGCATAATGTAGCACCCTTTGGGTAGGCCTATATTGAACAATATATTTAAAAAAACATACTTTTTAAAAGCAAAAATGCAATCATTATGGTCTTAGAGAAGCTGTGTAGATTGCATGGCATGCCACAAGAGAGAGAACGGTAGCAGAGTGAATGGTGGATTTAGTTATTTGATTTGGGAGGCTTACATGATTACTGATTCATTTGGTCAAATACAACGGCCGGCCCTCCAGAACGAAAGGCCATGTCACCGACACCCTAATGTGTGCACTGCGGGTTATTTGAAGCGATCCACAGGGAGATAGGCTGACTGATTGACTTGAATGTTATCGTTATTGTGGTTATCGATTTACTTATCGGCCACACGCGTCGTAGTGGAGCGGCCGTGCCTGCAGGGGACGGTAAACGCGACCCGTAGCGCTGCGTCCGCCCGCTTTCAACAGAGAACAAGAGACACGAGAACGCGTCAGGTCATCAGCTGTTACCCAACATGCGTGCTTGTTGTTACCAGACACCCGTGCTTGTTGTTACCGAGTATGTCGTTGTTCGTACAAGAAGCCTAAAAAGGCTACTTTAAGTGTGTGTTGTTGTTTTTTACCCTGAATAACATTTGCCTAACCACTGAAATATATTATTACTGCCTTTGCGTAACGGACTTTGTCCTTTTGGATTTTTTTTAACCGCTATAATCACGCAATTTGGTTGTTGTTGTTGTTGTAATATGTTGTTTAAAATGTTTAACATGCTTCCCAACGTACGGATGCCATTGACGGTAGCGTTGGCCAGAGGAGGTCCTACCTGCTGCAGGTGTGTGGCTCAGTCTGTCTCCCAGCATCAGCACCGGACCTCCTCCGCAGAACCTCCACGTGTCAGGGTAACAAAACACACAACACACACACACACACTCGCGTATCAAGTAGTCCGGATTGATCTGATCCAGACAACGTGCTCTTGTGAGTTATTTCTACCACGTACCTTTTTTTAAATTAAAACACATTGCAGGTGTTGTATGATGGACTGTGTCCCGTGTGTGTGGCGGAGGTAAGGCTCCTCCGGCGTTACCAGAGGAACAGCCCAGGAAAAGTCACATTTGTTGACATCACACGTCCTGGTTATGACGGCGGGATGTACGCGGGGGTCGACTACGACACGGCCATGGAGGAGATGCACGTTATTGATGAGAGAGACAAGGTAAGCGACTTCTGGTTCACAGAGGTGGCATTGCATTTGACATGTGCATGTTAGACAGTTTTATTGCGTGCATTTACATAATTCTAATTATGTACATAATTATAATTACACCGTCATACAATAATAATAACACGTTTTGTATACTTTGTTTCTAACATATTTCCTATTTCTGTTTACACTGTCAGAGGGGATAACGTTTGGTCTGTGCAGGCCTTACGAATTGGTGTAATCAGGGGAAATTATATATATATTTTTTTGCATTGCCATCCTGTGATACCCGCAGGTACACCGCGGGATCCCAGCGTTTTCAGTCATGTACAGCGCCGTGGGCCTCGGCTGCATTGGGCACTTCATGATGTGGGCCCCAGTGAGGCCCTTGATGGATAAATGCTACGCCGTCTTCGCCAGAAATCGCCTGAGGTGGACGGGACGTGCAAACGAGTGCCGTACGGGAAGCTGTGCAAAGAAAATGGAATGACGACGTTGGGATGGCAGATTGTTATGGGATTGGTTTCTCAACTGCTGAGCACCTGCCACTAGATGTCCTTGGAGGTTGGAAAACATTGAAATGCTAATCGCAAAGTGAATAGTGTTTTTGAAGGAAGGACTTATTTAAGAAAGACAACAATTTAACCACTGACGTTGATTGTATTTTTGCATTATAATGGCCAACATAAAATGTAATTACCTTGTCGAATCGCACTTTTTGTTGTGGGTTGGGGAATAAAAACGACCGTTAAGCCTAAACACGAGGGACAATATATTTCCTGTCATTATGTGTGACTGTGCTGGGCACATGCCAGTGACAGGGAGTAAAGCAGAAGCCTTGCCACTCTATGCCAGTGTTGTTATCAGCTGTTGACACCAGTAGCGGATTGTGCAGGTTGCACAACCTGTGCCTGTCACTGGGCCTAGTCACTGTGTATGCAACACGGATATGTTGCATACACAGTGCAGTGCGGCATACCCACTCTTTTTGTTGTAGGTCTGGGTGACTTGGAACTCCACCAATATGATCTATAAAATAAGATGCTGGTAATAGATGGCTCCTTGGAGACATTGTAGTAGAACTGGGTTTATAGAGCGAATCAAACATTGTTTCTAAGAAACTCAAGTGTTGTTCTTCCACACTTCTGGCCTGTCCTGTAACCTTCATGGGAGAGAGATTGTGTTCATGTCCTCTGACTCTCTGTGCCTCCCTCTGGCTTTCAAGACCCACAAGTTGTTGTCTTCCCTAATTTTAGCATTGTGCTCGTGTCCTGTATAGTCAGCCGTGACCTTAAGCTTTTGTAGTCTTGCACGGCATTGGTCAGCCAACAGGGCAGAGGCGTCCACCCCTAAGCCAGCTCAGCCAATTGGATTACAGCTCCTCGCAGGATATGTATGGTATTAGCAAAACACTGTCGTGTCAACACGCTAGCCTACTACTAAGTTGTGTACCGGACATCAAAACAGAACCAACTGGCTGAATGGAGGAATGTCTCAAATGCTAAGCCATAACAATTGGTATGTACCGGTCTAGAAGTAGACACAGGAATTTTATTTCCACACTAAAGAATCTGTAAGCCACTATAGCCGATGACCTTGTTCATTTGAATGTAAAACCTGTTTTAATGTATGATTTCTACACCCTTGTCATGAACTTTACTAAAATTACTCAGGTGAAAACGACAAACATACACAATTAATACTGTCAGGGGTGTACGGACTGCTTATGGTTTGGAATTCAGATGGCTCTTGTGACTTAGCAGTCTTGTTTTTTGCAGTCCATAGAATAGATACATTAAAAACCAATATTCAACCATGACTATACTTACCTTTTGCTGCTTTGGGTAGAACATGACCAATCTCCCATTGACTAAAGCCATGGCTTTACCCTAGCTGGGAGTGGTTTCATGAGTAACTGGGAATGTGCCTCAGTTCCAGTTAGTCGTGACATTAATGATACTCCCAATTTGTGGAGGAGGCTGTCAATCGATTACTTTGTACTTCCGCACATTTTAATTAGTTCAACATTCATTTTCTTTACATACAGATATGCTTTTTTTGATTATACACTACACCGTATTTGTTAATACGATACTATTGTTTATGTCATTCCAGGGTACCAGAGGATCGTGCTAGCATGGCTTGAATACTCTAGGACTATTTTTAGACGTTTCCACGTATTCCATTCAATCCAGAGATGGAACGCTACCTTTGCACCAACCTCTTCAGTGCGGGGACGCTAAGGCTCCTCATTAGCTTCCTCAGAGGCCTTCCCCGCTATGCCAGGCCATCCCTCTGGCCCGACCTGGGTCGCAACCCAACCCAACATCGTAGCGTCACACGAGGAGCTATCCGCAGAAACGCAAAGATAGGCGGCTGCATAGCACTGCTGTCTGCCTCCCATCTGCTGCCCAGGAATAGCGTCAGGGAGGTGAGATACCTCCAGGCCGTTGGGTTCTGCTCATCCTCCAACAGAAGTGACTTTAAGGCCAGCCCTCCCATCGGAATCATACAGGAGTCTCAGACGGGCTTTCGATTGAGTTCCCTGGGAGTTCGTCTCGGCCACTCTTTTAATAGACTGTCAAGACACATCAACGTTTATTTCAAGCAGCAAGACACGCATCCCGCACCTCTGGCTGAAAATGCCAGTTTTGTGCTAGCGGCTCCAGAATATGTGAGCAGGTTACGGAAACGTAATCGAAGTCAGAAGGCGGTCAGAGAGAGGGTAGTTTTTCAGGAAAAGGACACAGCACAGGAATTAAAACGTGAAGACAAGGAAAAGACCTCTGAAACTCGACCTGAAGAAGAAGGAGCATCGCCTCCCAAACATTCTGGAGTGCGATTATTTCACGCGAGCTCTCTGGCCACGAGATTCGGAGAGAGCTACATTCATGTTGCCAATCACATCAACACCTTTTTCTCTAGAAGTGGTGCAACAGATTTACAAATTCAGGGTGACTTGGAAAATGTGCACTCTGATAGAATTTCACCCAGGAGACAAAGAGGGGAAATAGATGCCGAGCCAGCGCAAAGTTCAGCTAAAGGCAACACCTCCAGCAACATAGCAGAGGGTTACCTTCTGTTTGCGAGCCACGTCAACAGATATTTTCGTGCCAAAGTAGAAGACAATGCTTCTAAAGATCAATTCCCGGGAGACAAACCCAGGCAGACAGTAGACAGCTATCAAAAGGAGTCCTCAGAACAATCTACCTCTAAAACCCAAATTAACTCATCACAGGAAAAACACTCTGGAAGTGACGGGCTTTTCCACTCTAGCAGCAACATGACCCATTTTGGGGAGAGCTACTTGCAAATGGCTAACCATGTCAATGAGTATTTCAAAGGCCCAAATACGTTAGAAGAAGATGATGGAGATGATTCCTTAAGTTACTTAAGAGCTCTTGAATCCCAAGTGTATGCATCCCAGACACCAAAGGTGGTGTCCTTTGTGGACTGCCTTCGTCACCCCACAAGTGCTATCCCCAGCCTGCTTGGTGGCTATCTCAGAGCAGTTCCTTGGGCCCAGAGCAGTCCTTCTACACAGACAACAGCACCACCGCAGGCTGGATTTAAGAGAAAGGCGAGTTGATATGACAAATCATACTTCACACAAAATGTCAGCATGTGATCATCCTCAACATTCTTTGAAATTAGTGGGTTGAGCCACTAATGCGCTAACCACATAGGCAATGCGCCTCATAGCAATCCAGGTTCGATTCCGACTTGCGATCCTATGCTACTTTACATTCCGTCTCTCTTTCAACCCACTTACCTGTCTCCCACTTACCTGTCTCTCTCCACTCTCCTGTTCATAAAGGCATAAAAAGCCCATGACAATATTTACATATATATATAAAACAATTTAATAATCCCCTTCCCAAACTTACTTGTCAGACAGGACCAGCTGTGTACTTTAATCGTGAATTATATATTTGATTAAATATATAATATAGTAAA
>OOFB01009269.1:18817-41101 GCA_900323305.1 Trachyrincus murrayi | reverse complement strand
ACGATTAAAGTACACAGCTGGTCCTGTCTGACAAGTAAGTTTGGGAAGGGGATTTTATATATTTATATATTTAATTTGTAATTTCAAAAATCTTTATTCCATGGAGGATGCCTACGAAATCATGAAGGATACCGTTTCTGAAATTTGCCCAAAGTTGTAATCCAGCTGTTGTCTTTTCTGTGTTCTCAGGCTGCACTAAGTAGGAAGGAGGCCGAGGAGATGACGTACACATGGATCCGTCATCTAGACCAGCGCACAGCTCCAGAGGATCTGAGAACCTGTATTGAGACCCTCAACAAACACCTGGTCCGCTACCCATCATGCAAAGCGGTCATGTGGCAGGTAGGATATACAGAAGACGATTCAAATTTGAAATTGGAAAAGGTAGACCGTTGAAAAATAGACTCCAAATCAGGTAAATCTAATAAATAATTCATGTCCTTCCAGGAAAAGACAGCCGTTAAAATGTTGAAACAGCGACGTATTCACAGAGACAACGAGGAACTTCAGGACGCCATCAGGGAAACCTTGGCTCTGATTGGCTACGTGGACCCAGTTAAAGGCCGTGGAATAAGAGTGCTCTCTATTGATGGTGGTGGTACAAGGTAACTGTCTGTCTGTCCGTCATCTATCTCTCAGTTATTCAGCCTGTCTAGCTGTCTGTTAGCTAGCTAGCCTGCGTGCTTACTGGTGGCTGATGAGAACGTTATGCCCTGCGCTCCACAGAGGCGTGGTGCCTCTGCAGGTGCTGAAGCTGCTGGAGGCAGAGACGGGCAGACCCATCCACCAGCTCTTTGATTACATCTGTGGCGTAAGCACAGGTGTGTCAAGACGTTATGGAGGAGGAGGAGGAGGAGGAGGAGGAGGAGACTCGATCAGTATGAACAATATTCAGCTGTCAAAAAAAAGATCCAAAGTCTAAATATAACCCTCACCTCTCGCACAGGCGCTGTTCTGGCCTTCATGCTCGGCCTGGCCCGCTTCTCCTTGGAGGAGTGCGAAGACATGTACCGCCGCTTCGGCACCGACGTGTTCCGCCAGAACCCCCTGGTGGGCACGGTGAAGATGGGCTGGAGCCACTCGTACTACAACACAGAGACCTGGGAGAAAATACTGCGGTAAGCGCCATGGACTTTATGTGGTTACGCAACACATGGGGGGGGGGGGGGGGGGGGGAATGCTGCAATACGACCTTTCATCCCCTTGTCGGTTTGGTTTCTTTCAGAGAGAAGATGGGTGAAGAAATACTAATCAGGACATCCCGAGATGGGTTGAGTCCGAAGGTAAAAAAGAACAAAGTCAAAGCCATGGTTCGATTTAACATCAAAACTAGTAGAGCTAGTATTACTGGTATTACTAGTAATACTGTGTATAGATGCTTTGTACGATTATATAGAGGATCTAGAATTGGATTGTACAACATGGACCTTGTGAGTGATCAGTTCGCTCTTGCACACTGTAGCCATCGCTATAGCTCCGTATGTTGAGAATGTCCCGCGTATAACGGACAGTATCCTCGCTGCCCGTCCAGGTGTCAGCGGTCAGCGCCGTGGTGAACTGGGGGAACAGTCCAAAGGCGTTTGTTTTTCGTAACTACAACCATACGCCGGGCAGCCTCAGCCGCCACGCAGGGGGCTCCGTCTACCGGATGTGGGAAGCCGTGCGGGCCTCGTCGGCCGCCCCGGGCTACTTCCAGGAGTTCCCGCTGCAGAGTGAGATCCATCAGGTAAGCCAGGTGGTCGCTAATCGCTTACTCCTCCGGTGTCGCTGTTTAGCACGCTAGCTGTTTCGTGGCTTTTGCTATCACACTTGCTAACACTTAAAGTAAAGTAAAGTAGTTATCTGTTGGAAAACAACGTACCGTACATCTGTGGTTGCAGGACGGAGGAATAATCCTCAACAACCCGTGTGCGCTAGCTGTGCACGAGAGCCGATTGCTGTGGCCCAAGCAGCCCTTCCAGTGTGTGCTGTCTCTGGGCACGGGCCGCTACGACAACGTGAAGAGGGGCCCCGCCACCTCCACCAGCTTGAGGGCCAAAATCAGCAACCTCATTAGCAGCGCCACGGACACAGAGGGGGTCCACACCCTGCTGGACGACCTGCTGGCCCCCGACGTCTACTTCCGCTTCAACCCCATGCTGAGCGCCGAGGTCTCCCTGGACGAGAGCCGTCCGGGGGCCCTGGACCGGCTGCTGCGGGACACCCACGTGTACCTGGAGAGAAACCGTCTGAAGCTGGCCAGGCTGTGTCTGGTTCTGGGAGCGGAGCGCTCGGCCGCGAGCCACACCAAGGACTGGATCTGTGAGAGGGCCTGGGAGGCGAAGCAGAGATGGGTATGAGTGTGTTGCATTTAGGAGGTAAATGCACACACGCACACACACTGTATTACTCATTTTTTGTTTGATGGACAGAGAAAACTTGACATGCGAATGTAAACTAATTAAATGCACCTTTGGTTGAACATTTCTGTACAGTTGAATTTTATGAAATTGGGATGCAAACGATTGACCTTTCCACGTGGCACGCGTTCTTCGGTTCCCAAACACCAGACACTTTCCTGGACACAACACTTGTTATGCTCTCGTGAAGCAGATGACTTGAATTTCTAAATGTACTGCCATGTTGACATTGACTCTTCATGATCTCAAATGAGACAATAGTATTTCACTCTGATGGAAGTATAATGTATACAATGTATGTAATATATTACTCTCTTGTGAAATGTATCGTGATAAATAAATATTTATTTTGAAAATATTACATAGATGCGTATTATTTATCATGGATGTAATTCATCCTTACTGCATTACCACTTTCTTTTATTATATTATTAACGTGATCAACTTGAAAATACTCTTTTATACATTACTTGCCACTATTGATATCCACTAGTCACCGACCAAGTGATTCACACTGGCTACGGGTATATGCATGGAGGATTTCATCCATGAAGTAGTGGTAAATCCTATGTAGCATTAACCCAGAGCCACTTGAATGTGAGGGGTTAAATTCTCCATAAATCTGCTCCCTCTCCGTCTACAATGGACAGGCTTTGTCTGACACAGAAAGGCCTTGTGCAAGAGAGGGCTTGTGGTTGTGCCAGCCAGAGCGAAGACACAAGGTCAGTAACTATTGGCCACCCACCCACACACACACACACACACACACACACACACATGCACGCACACACACACCTTCAGTCCATTGATAAATAACCACAGTGGTAAACACGCCATACTTTCTTTTCATGAAGCCAATACTGATTACAGGAATTGGTTGGTATTGAATTCCAGGTCCAATGAACATATATATTATTATTATTTATTTTTACCACAAATCTAGTTGAATCTTACTCGAGCATCACAATGGTGATGACGTTATGCTAACGAGTGGATTCCACAAAGGATTTATTCTATGAGACACGGAGGCTGTGGTCAGCACTCGTGTGACCAGACCGTGTGATGACCGTCGTCACGTTTCACCTCCTCTGACGTGACGCGAGTTAGCATAATGACAGACAACACTGCTAGGAGATAGATGCTGAGGGTCGCAGAGAAACCAAAACGACCTGACATGATGAAACAGGATTTGTGCTTAACTTAACAATGTGAGGTCGGCCTTGCGAAGCTAAAGTGGAGGAGGTGGTCAAGGGGTGGGCGGGCGGGCGAGGACACTCCACTGGCAACAACGTTTGAAGGTAGGACACTCAGCACTGTTGTCATTGTTTGTATAAGTAAGTAAGTAGGTCACGTGTGTTGATATAGCACCTTTCCAGAGAAACTGTCACAAAGTGCTTAACAAAGTTCAAACATTCAATACAACAATAATACAGGATACAGTACATATATACATTTCAAAAGTTTAAGTTTAAAACACATCACAGGTCTGCCTATATATGCCTATACAGGTCCCCTGATAGGCATATGGGGTCGCAGGAGATCACTGACATAAGCTATAGATATTTGCTGATCAATTTGAGCAAACTTTTTAAAAAAAATTTAAAGGTCTCATAGACGTCCTGTATATACAAACTGACTGCCTAATGATTCATAGCCAGCAAACTACTACTGATCACTTAGTGTGTAGCAGAGCCATGTGATTATGTTCAGATGTCGATTGGGTAAAAACTATTTGTGTGGAAGCACACAAATAGTTATAAAAATATTGAAAACAAATTTATTTAAAACAAATATTAGCATAACATTACCTGAGGCACCTGCAGTCTAGACTGCAGGTGCCTCAGGTAATGTTATGCTAATATTTGGTGTGTTTACATTATATCATCACTAAAATCAATAACACAGCATTACTTGCAATGTCATCTGGAATATTGGAGTCACCTATTTGAATACATATTTTATATATATAGATACTGTGTACATACACAGTATCTACAATACCCACAAGCATGAGAGGAGGTCATGCGTTTTATTGTATATATCCGGTCTACCGAAACGCATTTTCTCGTACTTCCTATGAGCTGTGCACGTCGGTTAACAGTGCCCGGAGCGAGAGGAACAAGCACAGCTTTGTGGGTGTGGATTTAGTTGATTTACAATCCATATCCAATCTCTCACACGCATTCTTTTCTCGCTTCACTCCCAGGCTTTTTAATCTGTCGAATCGAATTCCTACCGGACCTTTTCTCCGCACCCACCCACCCCCCCCCGGCGAATATCGCCGGAAGTCCCGCCCTCTCTCGCCAATACGCGCACATTCGAAGCATCTCATTCCAGGCGTTCCTTCTGGTGTAGGGTCTCTCTGACCGGGTGGTCTCTAAAGTGTGATCTGTTCTTCCTCGACAGCATGGACACATGTGTTGTGAGGGGAGACCCCCTGCCGTGGCATAGAGAGCCTCTTGTGGTCACTGGAGCCTGGGGCTGTGTGTTCACCCGCATGTGCCTCTCGATCAGGGCAATATGGTGGTTGGCACGGGTCCCTGCTCGGTCCAGCGTGGTGCCCCATACTCTTCGGCTTTTGTTGTCATGTGCGAGAGACAACTCCAGCCGTGTTCGGTCATACAGATGGAGCAGGAGGGGTAGGGGTGACGGGGGGCTTTTTTTCCTGAGCTAACACAGGGAGCTATATGTGTTTAACTGTTCACGTCACTCTGGGTTTTCTGGGAACAACACATTGGGCTTTCTGATAAACTTGGATTTAATGCGCGTGTGCATGTTGGCATAGCCCAGTGGATGACCATGTGGATGCCGCGCCGCCCACGTAGGTCAGAACTGTGGACAGAGACGGATTGTTTGCCTTGATGTTAACCACTCCTGGGTTTTTCTAGAGAAAAGACAACCTTATTCTGTCCTCCGGGGTCTCTCACAGTTGAATGACATTTTCCGCTGGTGAGAAAATGTGGGATATGAGCCGAGGGAGGAACAAGCAAGACAATAATAGTTCTAAATAAAGTCTCACAGGAAGTGAGGTTTCTAATGACGAAAAAATACATTCATGAACTTTGTTGGTTAAAGACCAGGTCCAATGTTCTTCATAACATTCATAAGATAGAAGGCAGACAAATATGTCTTTCATCAGGTGCCAGGTTCTCACGGGCCAACAATAAAGCCCACATGTTGATGTCATGGGAGCAGATAGGAATGTACATTCTGACTTCAATCGCTTGTTGGGCCAAAGTGCGTCTGTCTGACTAAAACAAAATATCACATTTGACCACACTGGAGTGGTTCAAAGGAGTTTCATTCATCTGAATCAACAATGACAACACTTGAACGGCCTAATTATTCTGTGAGACGTCCTTGGTTTTCAATGGCGTTCGTTTTGCTGTTTGTCCCTAATATTGCCATTTTGTTGTGGCACGGCTAGTTGATCGAGACCAACGGCGAGCTTGGAGATGTCCACTGAGAGTGAGTGATGGTGTAGGTGGTTCCTGCACCATCTCATTCATTATTCATCATGAGACGGGTGGGTGAGTGGGTGAGTGCTGCTAGTGGTAAAAGTCAGACAAGAACCTCCTTTCTTGAAGCCCGGCCAGTCTCCTGGTCTCCCCAACTGCCCCCGGCATAATGAACGACAGAGAAATAAAACGGTAGACAACACAAACTTAAGGATAGCTCCCCCGAGGACATGTGTTCAACTGTCAATGGACTAGAGAAGACAACACAGAGATGGGGAGGAGGAGTTCCTGACTCGAGAGGCAGGTAGGCTACTTCCAGTTCCAGCGGTCAAGGCAAAAGTTTGACATTGGGCATTGTTATTGTTATGTGGACGTTACGATGTGGATAACGGTTTGTTGGCCTACATGTGTGTCATCCACTTGAGGAATCTTAAAACAAACACTTTAATGAATGCCGTTGCATTGCACTGTGTCTTTGTCTGGGATGGCGATGTCAACATAAATACTGGTAATTAGTCTTCCAGACGCCATTGGACCTTAGACATTAGATTGACGTTGCTGCTGAGCATTAAGACACAACTGATTCTCAACTCATATGTATTATGTTCTTGTTTCTCGCTTGCTTCTACGCGTGTCCGTGTTATGTAGACAGGGGGAAAAAAAACGATTAAAATACAAAAGAACCACTGTTAGAGTCTGATGGTGTCATGCAAGTGGGGGAGAGATGGGAACGTTGCATTGTATGCTTTAAGAATACATAAGTGTTAAAATGGTATTCACTTATATAAATACATCATAATTTCATGTACTTATTATTATTATTATTACTTATTATTATTATTACTTATTATTATTATTACTATTATTATTAAAATGTTCACTGCTACCGCCACTGTGACTAGGTGCATGTGAGGAGTAAAACTACTGGCGGATCCCATGCACTATAGCGATGGGGACCCTGGTTCCAGCAGCTCTACTGCTACTAGCATGGCACAGCGTCCGTGCCTTGGACATCCCACGGGAGAGTGAGTCCATTACCCACACGGCGACCATTTTGTACCAAATATCCCAGTTTCAGTAACGCACGCGGGAGTGAAAGAACGCACCGAAGTAAACAATTTGTTTTTCTTTTCCGCCTGCAGTCAGACAGCCTCCGACCATCATAAAACAGTCGCTGAAGGACCACATTGTTGACCCGAAAGACACCATGGTCATAGAGTGTGAAGCTAAAGGAAACCCCCAGCCAATGTAAGAACGACAACCACAGCTCTGAAGGTTCACCCCCCCCCCCCCCCACCAGCTATGAACACATTGTCTTGTCTTGTTTCTGCACTCGGTTCCTTTAGCTTCTCGTGGAGGCGTAATGGGAAGTATTTAAATGTGGCACGTGACCCCCAGACATCCATGCGCCGACGCTCTGGGACGCTGGACATCTATGCCTGGAAGGACCCGGAGGAGTACGAGGCAGAGTACCAGTGCATCGCCTCCAATGAACACGGCTCTGCGTATTCCAACAAGATCATGCTGCGACTTTCACGTGAGCGGAGCCTGTTGAAACGCTTAGTGTCGGACACAATCGGTGTCGCGCTTCAGCGAAAGCTAAATATTCTTCCCACGTTTGTGTCAGGACCTCCGCTGTGGCCAAACGAGATCCTGGAGCCGGTGGTGGTCAGCATTGGCCTCCCTCTGGTCCTCACCTGTGACCCTCCGCCCGGGCCACCCAAACCCGAGACCTACTGGATGTCCAGCTGTAAGTGCCTCTCTCTCAAACAACCCCCCTTCACGAAAACACGCAGACAAAGCACACCCACCACCAACCTCACAGAGTGTTTTTACGACACTAGCGTTACCGTCTGGTGCCCCCATATCCTTTATGAGGACCACGCTTAACAAGGCCGTATTTCACTGCAGGCTCGTTCGCGAGACCGTTCTCCTGGCCCATCCAGACGGCCTTTCCGACCATGCAGCCCGTGCGGCAGGACCGCAGGGTATCCACCGGCGTTAACGGGGATCTCTACTTCTCCAATGTTCTCTATAATGACTCCCAGACCGACTATTGCTGCAATGCCCGGGTCCCTCACAGAAACAGCATCCAGCAGAAGAGGCCTGTAGTTGTCAAGGTGATCACAAGTGAGTAAAGAGTGGCCATTTGTCCACAACACGTAAAAAAAAGAAGAAAAAAAATTGACTTGAGTTTTCAGTTATCACTGCTACTTCTAACAATAACACAGGGAACCCTTGACGTGTGTGTTCAAACATGGCTTCTATACTCACAGGCCATTTATTAGGTTTCAGACAACCTCTAATGAGGGGGGGGGGCTCTCTTCACGTTGCCCTTGTTTGCTTTCCAAGGCATCCTGTTGCTAATCAATAGCACGCTAGCTAATTGCTAATAGATATGCGCTTGGCAATAATCAACATTCAATCATCATTGAGTACTTCTTGAAGACTCTGTGCAATGCGGCACGTTGTGCGTCGCGTCCACAGCTCGTACCGTGTCCGAGGCCGCCCCCACCTGGCTGTCCCCCCGGTCCACGAGCTCCATCCTGGTCCTGCAGGGGGAGGAGCTTCTACTGGAGTGTATCGCAGCAGGAGTGTGAGTAGAGCAGACAATCAATAGGCCCAATTGTTCACCACCACCACCACCACCACTTCTGTCATGCTATGGCCAGTACTAGTTGGTGTAACACTGGTGAGATGGTTGAAGTGACACAGAGGTTTGCGGGTGGTAAATAAAGTGTCTTTTGTTGGACAAACCATTGTCAATACTCTCGGGGCGTGCCCTATATCGGTATAATATGTGTAGGTTTTTTTACCTGTGACCCTTTTAGCCACAGTGGACCACGGAGAAGTCCCCAGAAATCCTTCTGTTTGAATCACTGAGCGTTGTGTTCACGACAGGCCGACTCCTCACATTACCTGGACCAAAGACGGCGAGCGACTGGCGGTGAAACCAGGAATGAGAATCAAGAACTTCAACAAGATGATTCATATCCCCAAGGCCTCGTTTGATGACATCGGTGAATACGTCTGCGCGGCCACCAATAAGATTGGCTACACTGAGCGAACGTTAACTGTCCAAGTCAAAGGTGAGAGACAAATAATGTTGTTGTTGTTTTTTTACAATTAATACAATGATATTTGTCAGTACTAGTTCCCGCCTTTTATTTGGCAGCTGCTCCATTTTGGTTGGAGAAGCCAGTTGATTTGGTGCTGGCCCCTGACGAAAATGGACAACTAGTATGCCGGTCGGATGGGATTCCCCGGCCCACTATTCGCTGGTTCATCAACGGCGAGTCGTTAGAAAGTAGGTTTTGACATCGAAAACACATGAGAGCTTAGAGTTAGAGAGCGCTATCAAATAAGAGCCTGCTGTGAAGCTCTTTGACTGTGATTGAAGGGCTATGGACACATTAACGCGACTTGACCTTACTGAATGATGCGCTGAAGTGAGATGCTAGTGCCCTATTTATTTAGCTGTATTCACTTTGACGAGTATTGTTCATCGTTTTCCCTGTGTCTGTGCGCGTGTTTTCCAGCCGCGATCTCCCATCCCAGCAGGCACATGTCCGGGGACACACTAAGCTTTCACAGTGTGACAATGGAAAACACGGGTGTCTATCAATGCAACGCCTCCAATCAGTATGGTTACTTATTGGCCAATGCCTTTGTCAATGTGCTACGTAAGTTCCCGCCTCAGTGCCCTGCGACATGTAATACATTCTACGGTAAACTACGAGTGTGGGTGGTAATATGAAGGAAAACATGAGGTAGCCTAGCTATAGACAATCATATACGCTCTTCCACGTCCGTAGACGCAACCCCTCGGATACTCAGACCCCGGGAGGATCATCTCAAGGTGGTAGAGGGAAGCCGTACCTTTCTAGAATGCCGCTATTTTGGTTCTCCGGTGCCTGATTTGCGATGGTAAGAACATAATAAACATAATATTTCCTTAAAAATGTGCTTATTCGGGTTTGCATATATTAAAGCATATTTCTCATTTTGGTTTTCGTTTACATAGGTCAAAGTATGGACAGGGGAATCTGGAAGGGCACCGTTTTAGGACCCACAGTAATGGAACCCTGGAGATCAAGCAGATCCGCGTAGAAGACACGGGAACGTACCTGTGTATCGTGACCAACATCGCGGGCAGAGACGAGAGTCAAATCAAAGTAGAAGTGAAAGGTGAATATCAATCAAGACAAATGTTTCCTGTCGCCTAATCGTCTAATCCTTGCTTCGTCGCACAAGCTGGCTGTAACACGGCAACATAAATGTCCACTGTTTTCAGAGCCAACGCTGTTTGTGAGCAAACCACAGAACTTGAAGGTCATCCGTGGCAGTGACGTGACCTTTGAGTGTGGTGTGAAATCGGACGCCTCGACCCCTGTCACAACCACCTGGTTGAAAAACAAACGCCCGCTCACATTGAACTGGAGGTGTGCCTCACAACAAACAATACTAACTTCTGAAATCCTGTCGGTGTAAACATTTTCTCATTCATTCTCCATCTTAAGCGTTACGTTAGCATGGGGATAACACGATGGTGAAAAACAGTTACAATCAGTGAACCGAACGCTAAACTAAACTGTACCGTTTCCATAGGATCTCCTTAGCTGAATCCAATCTGGTCATCACAAGCGTGAACAGTGCCGACGACGGTGAATACACCTGCACCATCAAGACGGAGATGGGCGAGAAGGTGGCCTCCGCCCGCCTCACGGTGATGGGTACGCCGCGTTTGAAACATGAAACACCATGCAGTGAACTTCAGTTGAACCTTTTAACGTCACGTCTCCTCTGTTGCAGACCGGCCCAACCCTCCCACCGACCTCCAGCTATCGGATCCGTACGAGCGCAGCGTTCGGCTCGCCTGGGTCCCAGGAGACAGCAACCACAGTCCCATTACAGGTCATAGTCCTTATGGTAACCGCTGGAACGTCCGGGTTCAGTGGCAGTAAAAGTCCTAATCTTCAGTCGACCATCTTGAGTTTCTCATTAGCACAACCCAGAGGGATAACGGCCTCTGGGTTCATGGGGAAAATAACTAAATGTGGAAGGAGTTTTATATTCCTGAGCTTCAAATGCTCCATCTCTGCCGAGGGGTTAACTTGATATTGTACAGAATGCAACATACTAACTAATCACGAGTGAGTTAATGATCAGATAATCCAATTATTCATCCAATCCGAGTGTTTCTTCTTTTAAATCCCCTCCTCAGAGTATCTTGTGCAGTACGATGACGACGACTGGCTGCCCGGCAAGTGGAGGAACCTGTCCACGTATCCCGGCCACCTGAACTCTGTCATCCTACAGCTGGCACCGTACACCTACTACGAGTTCCGGGTCATCGCCGCCAACGCCATCGGATGGAGCCGCCCGAGCCGCGTGTCTTCGCGCTTGCAGACCGGCGGTGCACGTGAGTTTTTGTTACACGCAGGGAGCACACGCAGGGGTTAGCTGGATCCCAAATTAAAACTGTGTGTTCGGCGTGTTTTTAGAGCCACGCAGAACTCATCGATGTGTCCGTTTATCCCGCAGCCCCGGACGTCATTCCCAGAAACATTCGGGGAGTGGGCACATGGAGAAACAACATGGAGATCAGCTGGGAGGTCTGTTCTTTGAATAATCTCTGAAAGACTAAAACCTCCTCAAATTAAAATTTGAATTTAACTCGATTTTCCCCCCCCCCCATTGTGATGTCGTCACATCAGCCGTTGACGTACAGGGAGTGGAACGGGCCCCATCTGAAGTACCTGGTGTGGTGGAAGAGGAAGGACTCCAGGGAGGAGTGGAAGAACGCCACCACCAAGTGGCTGAGATACTACATATACGATGCGGACACCTTCACGCCCTATGAGATCAAGGTCCAGGCGTTCAACGACTTCGGTCTGGGGCCCGAGTCTTCTGTCATCACTGGCTACTCTGGAGAGGACCGTGAGTATCGCTGTTGTTAGCACGCACCGTACCGATATCCGACATTATGATCGATAAATATGGATAAAATTTACACATTTACACTGGTTCTTAGGGGGCCTTATTTACTAGTGAGGTATTGAGTAATACGATATGATAAAATTTAGGGACTTGCATCGTCCTTTCACTTGTTCCCTAGGTCCTCTCACTGCACCTCTGAACCTGCGGGTGTCCGACATCGAGAGCACCCAGGTGACCGTACACTGGGACCCTGTGGCCAGCAACACTATCATGGGCCAACTCAAGGAGTACAAGGCAAGTCTACATGGTCAATATGGTGGTATGTGGTAGCGTCTTCACGACGATTCTACCGCTACATGGTCAATATGGTGCAATGCCTCACACCCATAGACTGTCAAAAAATATGGACGTGGTGTCCGTGACGTCACCCATCGGTTTACACATGACCACTTTGAGGGTGTAGATTTGCCTTCTACAGGGTGTCGCCGTTCTTTCAGCAATGGAAACAATCCATATTTGGCACATTGAGGGCGGGAGACCTTGCACTAGTCTATCTATGGCTAAAACTATAATAATTAATATTAAGATAACACTAATGTCCAATCCTTAATAACTTTTTAATGAAATATCTCAAAATACATAATATCGAGATGAACTAGCCACTGAGATCGTAACCGAACGAAGAAAACCTTTATTGGCTTTGTATTACGAGAATGAAATGACATTTCTTCCTGTTGACTTAAAATGGTGGCAATTTGTTTATCAGGTACACAAACTAAAAAACCCAGCATTGACTGAAATTGACATTCTCTGAAAGTCCTTCAAAGTAAAAGTCCCGTTCTCTGCTGCATTGTCTGAGTGAGTTGACTCTGTCTTCCCAGGTGTACTTCTGGAGGGACAGCAGCCAACTCCGGTGGCTTAGCGTCAGCAGGGCTATGAAGTCCAAAGCATTCCCAGCCGTGGACCCCGAGTTCTCTGGGGTCCTTGACGAGTTGTTCCCCTACAGCAACTACAAAATGCACATAGTGGTCGCCAACAATCGCTACGACGGTCCGCCCAGCAACACGATACAGTTCTCCACCCCCGAAGGAGGTAAGAAGCGCTACAATCACTCTACTCTGAACAAGTACACAACAAAAACACCCCACTATTTCTCGGTCTAAGACCTTAAATCCAAACCAAATATGTGTATGTCCTGCTTGTTTTCCCGCCTTGCTTTGTTGTGTCTGTCTGCAGTGCCGTCTGTTCCCAAGTCCTTTCGGATCCAACAGCGCCATCTGGACAACATTTATGTGGACTGGGACTTGCCGGCTGAGCCCAACGGAATCATCACCGGCTACACGCTGAAGTACCAGACAGGCAAGCAGCTTCGTTAATACGAAAAACCGCATTCATAGATCATGCCTTTATGAATTATGCACTGCATTCCCTGTGTTGAGGCATGGCCACCCCAGCTAAATATTTACCTCGTCTGGAGTGAGTCCTCACAAGAACACTCCCGTTCACATCCGCTACACAACACACTGGTGCACGTTTAGGTGCACAATTAACAAGGCCACCACAGTTGTTCTTTAAAACATTATATATATAAGTACAAGCATTGAGTATTGTCACCCAAGCATTGAGTATTGTCACCCATCACTTCAATGTTTCCCTCTGTTACCACAGTGAACGCCACCAGAGGGGAGGAGATGCGAGTGGAAGAGTTCTTCTCGAACGTGACCAGTTTCTCTGTGCGACGCTACGACCGCTACACTCGATACAGATTCTCTCTGGCGGCACAAACTCAGGTTGGCCTCGGGGAGTGGCACACAGAGGAGTCACCCCATTACACCACTGAAGGTAGATGTTCTGTCCTCCACATCGATAAGTACAGAACTTGAAGGATAGTGTTGTAGTGGAAAGTCCCAGCCGAAAGGTTCTGGGTTCGATCCTCTGTGTCCGCTGCTTACCAGTAGGCCTAACAACTATGCCTGCTCCTTTAATGATCTGCAGGGTCCAAAATTAACACCTGCCACCAGCCAACGGTGGGTAGATTTGACTATTTTGGCAGGTAAAAAGATTCAGTGTTACATATTAAAACATTCGCTTGGCCGGTAGCTTTTTCCGCTGTGGACGATAAAAAGAAAACGTAAGTCGCTTTGGATAGAATCTAAATAATAATACAGTCGCTAGTAGTTAGTACGACGTGAAGAGAAGCTAACGGCACGATGCTAATGGCAGACACAGAGGGCTTGTGTGCAGAGTTGTGTGTAACCGTGTCTGTGCAACCTTCCCGGTATTTTACACACAAGTACGTACACATGTACACACATACACACGTACACACGTGGCGGTCTCTGTCTTGTCTCCAGCCTACGCCCGGGACCAGGTGGACATCTCCACGAAGGGCTGGGTCATCGGCATCATGTGCGCTGTGGCCGTCATTGTGCTCATCCTCCTCGCCGTCTGCTTCATCAAGAGAAGCAGAGGAGGGAAATATCCAGGTACTGTTGGGGTGCCACTGGAAGCTTAGTCTCTGAACCCCCCCCCCCCCCCCCCCCCCCCCCCCCCCCCCCACCAAAAGGTACATTTCAACAATCGGCATTGTCATGTTGAAGTATGTGTGCTGAACATGGTGGTCGTTTCGATGTTTTTAGTGCGGGAAAAAAAAGACATTTCGCTGGAGCCCGTGGATGATAAAGATCAGGAGGGAACGTTCGACTACCGGTAAGCTTTACCGCACCACACTGGTAAAGATTAGGCTACCACATAGTACCACCCGAGACATCCATTGTATCCTAAAATACGTGATATTGTTGACTGACAACATGACATGGTAATAAATACTGGACCGGAAATAATATAATTAATATAATATAATATATATAATATAATATAATATATATTATCACTGACTTTAATAAACAATAAGTATGTTTCTACATTAAGTAACTCTGTAGCTGTGTATGAAAGTGTTGCTTAGCAAATGGGAGCTTATCATTAACAAAGACAAAATACTGCACAGCTGTCAGAGGTACTTAATGTGTATAACAGTAATAATGTGTTCATTGTATTACTACTTGAACTAAATACACGATTGTTCTGATTTCTTCCCCTATTCACTCTACCTCATCTATTTAAATCTATGTTCTCCCTAAACTTCCAACACTATTCTTTTTCACACTGGATTATTCAAGGTCTCTTGAAAGGTATGAACATACTAAACACTGACACAACGCCTCTGTTGATACAATTGCAGTAAAATTCATTATTCATTATTGCAATATCTTATATAATATTTATTGACTGTATTCAAGCATCACAACCTGGGTTTCTATGGTTACAACTGGAGCGTGTAGCTAGTATGATTTAGGGTTGAGTCAACAATGGGTTATGCTTCTAGGACAAGGACAATAAATTAAAGGAATTCACATATTGTATATTACCATACAATGGGCTATGCTTTTTTCATAAAACAATATTCATAATTTCAGGATTGCACGTGTGGCCACACTTCCCTACCCCCGGCGGTATGTAAATTAATTTCTAATCTAATATCATGAATCGTAATACCACAATACAACATAAACACACACAATCGTGACAGTCGAGATGTGGACCACAAAATCATGGTCCATGAACTTGCAGCCTCAACCCATGTCTGCTACCCCCCCCCCCCCCCCAGGGAGGAAGAGAGAGGCCTGCAGCGGGGCCAGGCGTCCGTGGAGCCCATCATGAAGCGGACGGAGAGCGATGACAGCCTGGTGGACTACGGTGACGTGGAGATCCAGTTCAACGAGGACGGCTCGTTCATCGGCGAGTACACGGGGAGCAAGAGGGACGCCGTGGCCAGGGACGTCCGGGACGAGATGGACTTTGGGGGGAATATGGATCTGCACTCCACCATGAACGCCATCTACTCCATGGCGTGACGCGGCCCGTGGCTTTGTTGAAGACCTGGGGCTGTGTGTTGACCTTTTCCGCTGTGCTCATAGCATCCACCGTGAACCAGGAGGAGCCTGAGAGAACCACCCACCGTGGCTGTAGCGGCGCCCGGCTGGCGGTAACAAACTTATGGACGATAAGAAACGTATGGCGCAGGAAGTGCCTCTAATCTTTATCAACGTGCACTTTGCTCGGATGGACAGGTTGTAACCAATCAGAACTCACCAAAAGACGAGACTGATAAAAAAAAATGAAAGTGTCACGCAGTGTGTGTGTGTGGGTGTGTGTGTGTGTGTGTGTGTGTGTGTGTGTGTGTGTGGGTGTGTATGGGTATGTGTGTGTTCATTTTGTGCGTGTGTGCTTATGAGTTGTGTTTTTACTGTTTCATGTGCAAAAGGCATAGCATGCAGATCTTCCCCCCATTGTAACATATTTCTTGGCTATTTTCAATGGACGTGCTGTCCATGCAGTCTGTATGGATAACACAACACTAACCTTCACACGCCTCCGTAACCCACATTGAGAACAAACCAATATTTGGCTGGACATTTTTAAGCAGTTCTGTTTTTGTTATTGACTTCTTGAACTGACTATTTGTGCTTTTACCTTGGCAATTGCAGATGTAGGTTAAAAATGTACATATTTTAAGATAAGTATATGTATAAATGTATACAACTCAAAAATCGCATTGTCCGGAACAAACAAGGGTTAAGCCAGTGAAAAATAGCCTTGTGAATGGGTCCCATCTATTAACACATACTATGTTTAACTCTGTAAGAGGTATCACGTCATGTTCTAAAATAGTTAAGTACTTGTAAGTCGCTTTGGATAAAAGCATCGGCTAAATGCCCTAAATGTAAATGTAAATGTAATGTTCTGCCATCGTAGCAATGAAGCTAATGGAGTTGGCATTCTATTTGAACTTTTGACATTTGATTTTCCAATGATGCAATGAAGTTTCCACAGACAGTACTAATGTTTGATGTGCCGCCAGTTTATTAAGCGTTATCAATTTTGATTGCATTCAAGTTTCATTTCATGGGAGCACAAGAGATGAAAGCAGGGATCCATCATACTAGAGCTGTCAATACTATCATGAAATTGGCTATCACAATTGTTTTATTGGGTTTCATTGGTATTTCATTTAAGATCTATATGGTAGTGAACTGTATTTATTTTGCATAATATATAATTTGCTTTAATTGACTTGTAACATGATCAATGTATTACAACAACAGTAACACAAGTAAGTAAGTGGTAGTAAATCAATAAACATTCCACTGAAAATATTGATCTGTTTAAAGTGGTCATCCTATGAAGTATTCCCATTTCTGGCCTTTTGACTGTAATTAAACGTTGCTTGCTATTTCTTCAACTAGAGCCACTTACTTGTTCACTGTATATGAGTAGATTATTGATTATTAATCTGTTTTATAACACAATCGGGTTTATCGAGGAATCAAATCTGAATGCAAATCCTTGAACTTTTATTATTGTTGTTCGACCTTGAGACTGAAGTAATAATACAAATATAAAATATTAAACTAAAATATAAAAAAACAACTATTTTTCATATTTGATACGCAATATGTGAAGTACTTGCCATATAATAGACACATTTTGAACGTGTGTGTCATCTGTATTATCTTATGCATAGCAAGCCTGTTATTAGTGTGAAACAGATGCATGATTTATATTACTACCCTAATCAAGATTAATAGATAGGTAAGTTAATCATTGATTGGTCATTGATGGCCGCTAAAAGTTGTCTTCTCACCTTATTGTGAGACTACACCTTGTACTGGACCGACTGTATCATCTAGGAGGAATGTAGCCTTTGACCTTTGATCACCTCATGCCAGTCAATAAATAAGACACCGCAGAGGCCGGTCTCTCAGTTCACATCGGTAAGTCTTTGCTCTGGTGCAAGGTGTTCAGGTGTTTTATTCATGTATATATATATATATATGTAAATATGATCTGTGATCTCTCATATTTCAATTGTGTGTTATATTTTGATTTGTATCTATTGATTGCTGCTACTAGAGAAAAGTCCAGTGATGAATTAGAAGTCAGCATATCCAGCTGTGTAAAATGATGACGGCCTATGCAACGAGTAGCTGCATAATATTCCAAAATGAATTAAATGTTTGATTTTTGGATAAGTGATTCACACAGATTGTCTTTACTGCAGGTGGTCACTGCAACGTGAGCTCCACAATAAACAGCCATGGCCAAGCTAACTATCCTGGCTGGTAAGTTGTTTCTATGTTGTTTTTTTCATCAGTAAAATGCAATCATTTGGAAATACGTACTAACCATATCTCTTGTTTTTTTTTTAGGATTGGCTCTTTTAATGTCTCTACAAATGGGTATGTCTCCAATTTCCTACTCTTTATTTCAGAATAATGTGATATCTGTATTTGCTCAAATATATATATATATATATATATACACACACACACACACACACACACACACACGCACACAATCTATGCAATATATACAATCATGTGTGCCTCCATTCCAACAGTGTCGTCCACCAAACTGGTCTGCTACTTCACGAACTGGTCCCAGTATAGGCCGGGTGTGGGCAAGTTCCTGCCTGCTAACGTTGACCCCAACCTGTGCACACATCTGATCTACGCCTTCTCTGTCATCAATCATGCCAACGAGCTGGTCACGTACGAATGGAACGACGACACTCTCTACAAGTCCTTCAACGGCCTCAAAAACAGGTACAATACGTTAAGTTGAAGACAGGGCTGGACTGGGACAAAAAGAAAATTGGCCCCTGGCCATTTTTAGCTCAGACGGCCCACCGCAAATCGGTCGGACACCACCCACCAGTACACCATCCTTGCGGTCCCCTTAAATATTCCCCCAAACCACTACAAAGCTGAGTAGTAAGTGCCGTGGACAAGCGTACCAGCGCGTAAACGTACCAGCGCAAAGCGCACCAGCGTAAGCGCACCAGCGTAAAGCGTACCAGCGTAAGCGGACCAGTGTACTCACTCGCTCTTGACTGACTCCCTGGTCTTTTTGATATTGTGATGATATGATGGACCTTGGTCACTCACAGCAATGTGGGCTTAGCCAACGCGATGCTGACAAAATTACGTTATCTAGTTATATCTAGTTAACATTAAGAATAGTCAGCCGAAGTTGTGACTGCATTAGGGAACAAACACAATGATACAATGAACAATGATATCGGTTATGATATCAGATTACCAGTCCAGCGCTGGTTGAAAACCTGGTTTACATGGTTTACATTTAACCTGAACACACATATCGTCGGGAGATCCCTGCTGATTCCTGGCCCTATTGAATTGGGTTTGACCACATGGTCATGTTTTAGAGGGGTATAAGGAGGGACATTAAGGGACTATTGGACTATGAGACCATGAGTGTCATGTATTCACATGTAGGCCTATTGTATAGCGGGTGTATGTGGTAAGGGGCTATTTTGAGGATTGTTTCTGTGTTTTTCTGTTTGTATGTTCACTTAATTCTTTTACTGCTGTTTTGCCAACCCTCTGAATGTGCAGGACAAATTCTCCTTTTGGGGCAAATAAAGATCTATTCTATGTTTTAGACTTAGAGGAACATTATTATAACAGTATTAAAGAACATCTCATATTCATTCAACAGCAACCCTAACCTGAAGACCTTATTAGCTGTTGGTGGATGGAATTTTGGAACCACACAGTAAGTGAAAATATGATATGATAATAATAAAAATTTGAGGATGTTAATCAAGATGCGTTATTATTGAGGATGAATACGTTATATTTGCCACAGCCTGTTCTTGACACGTGTCCTATATGTTCCTTATAGGTTCAGCATCATGGTTTCTACTCCTGCCAACCGCCAGAGATTTATCCAGTCTTCCATCCATCTCTTGAGGACACATGGTTTTGATGGGTTGGACCTGGACTGGGAGTACCCCGGCTCCCGGGGTAGCCCACCACAGGACAAGCAAAGGTTTACTCTGCTCTGCAAGGTCAGTTCCGGGGTCCAACTCCATCATGTATTACTCCATGATTATTAGTTATGACCCAAATTAAGAATGTAGGTTACACACATGACTGCACTACTGTTTTATTGTTGTTATTATTCTAAATAAAATTATCACTATTTATTTGAAACTCTTAAAATTCTCAAACAATCCCTTCTTGGGCTCAGGAGTTGCTTGCTGCGTTTCAAAGCGAGGCAGCTGAGACCAAGAGGCCAAGGCTGCTGGTCACCGCCGCAGTGGCTGCTGGGAAGGGAACCATTGACAACGGTTTTGAGGTTTCCAAGGTGTCAAGGTGAGTCTTGTTACGACAGCAAGAGCTTTCAAAGTATGCCCTCGTTTAAAATATCACAATATTATTTCCAATTTGTTTCATGCTGGTCCGTTTTTTTGTTTTTTTTGCTTTCTAGTATTCTAGATTTCATCAACGTAATGACCTATGACCTCCATGGAGCATGGGACCCATCCACTGGTCACAACAGTCCACTGTTCCGCGGTCCTTCTGACGGGGGAGAGCACATTTACTTAAATGTGGTGAGTATACGGCCACTCATGGCAGCTCACTGTGGCATACAATCTAATCAGTTTGGTTTGTTTGTGGTTAATGCTGTTAACCTATCTCTCGCATGGGCAGGATTATGCCATGAAGTACTGGAGAGACCAAGGAGCTCCTCCTGAAAAGCTTTTGCTCGGTATCGCCACCTACGGGCGAACGTTTCGCACGTCCACAGCGGCTAACGGAGTAGGAGCTCCAGCCAACGGGCCCGCCTTGGCGGGTCCCTACACCCGGGAGGGAGGGTTCTGGGCCTACTATGAGGTAATGCTTCAACAGCCGCAGCATTGGTCAGCCTGGGCTCAAAGCTCAACATTTCTTCATGCTTTTTTCTTTAGCTGCATCTTCACATACCCCTTTGATTTTGTTTGTATGCTAGATTTGCACGTTCCTTCACGGAGGCCAGCTGCATTGGATTGATGAGCAAATGGTACCGTATGCCACCAAAGGGAATGAGTGGGTTGGATTTGACAACAGGCAGAGCATTGAAGTCAAGGTAAAACATGTGTTGTGTAGTATAACAATATTTAAATAACAAAAATGGGCTTAAAACTATTAATACTGTGGGGGAAAAAACAGATACAGAAACGAGCCATATAGAAAGTAAAATAGTTTTTCTAGTTTTGGTTTTTTACACATAAATATTTTATGAAATGTATTATTTATTATTATTCCATAGGTACAGTATCTCAAAGCCAACAAGTATGGAGGAGTGTTCATCTGGGCTCTGGATCTGGATGATTTTTCTGGACAGTTCTGCAATCAGGGGAACTACCCTCTCATTGGCCACGTCCGCTCTCTTCTGAATTCAGGTAAGCACAACACCCGTCTCAACTTGCTCCTTCACCTTCACACAGATCAATCCAACGCATCCCCGATTGGACCTGACTTGTTTTTCCTCGCCAGATATGCCACTGCCCACTCCACCACAACCGACTCCACCACAACCGACTCCACCAAAACCGGTCGCTCCGACGACGACGACGACTTTAAGGCCACTTACCACCACCACCACTACCCTTGCTCCCGGCGGCGAGTTCTGTGCGGGAAAGGTAGATGGCCTCTACCGGAATGAAGAGGATGTCAATTCCTTCTATCAGTGCGTCCATGGGTCCACTTATGTACAGAAATGTCCTGCCAAGCTCATTTACAATGACAGTTGCAAATGCTGCAATTGGCCTTAATACTTAACATTTTTGGCTCTGATTTGGCTCAAACTCACTTCTTCATGTGCAATTGTTTTTTTTTTACTTGCATTTCCCATGGAACTACATCAACATGTGAAATTGTCAGTTTCAAATGCAAATTACATTTAAAACTATTTGAAAGCTGTAATGGGGAACACAATATTCTCTTTGCTGGTGATTGGTGGGTTCTATGTATTTTGCCATTCAAATATTTTCCCCCAGCCGTGATTCATTTATAAAATTGCTGCAACATAATCATCAATATACCAGTACATTTAGCAAACAAAAAAAAAAAATAATAAAGATTTCAAAGCAATTTTTACTTCGAGTTGTGGTACTGAAACACTGTTCTATTGACCCTATACCTGCTGCTGCAATAAATCACATTTTACAATACAAACATATTATGAGGCAAGGACACACACACACACACACATGCAATCTAAATGTGTTATATCTATGGACAATTCATCAGTAGTTTATACTGTTTAGCTTGCAATTAAATAATACATAGAAGGTGACACAATAGACGTGTGCCTGGAGACAACAACTTGGGACACGTCTTCTACCAATAGACGCGGACATACAGGATTGAAGGTCAGCAAATGTGTTTTAAAGACTTTATTATTATTGCAAATGCAAATACGGACATGCATACGCTCAATAGTTACGTCACAGGTGTATAAATATTAAATATATCCTGTATGACGGCATGCTTGCATCTGCCTCTCTGAACGCTCTCTCGCCCGGATGTAAACAAGCTGTCGTCACGTCCGGCTCGACTCACGCTGGCCGCGCAATG
>OOFB01009268.1:4516-15410 GCA_900323305.1 Trachyrincus murrayi | reverse complement strand
CAAGCATGGACATAGATACACACAGACACAAGCATGTACATAGATAAACGCTTGTAATATATGGCTAACCTTATGCATACAGACACATAGATCCACAGGTTCATACATACAGTACATGAACATATTCAAGATTTTTTCGAAATTGAAAGAGACGACCTGCATGAACAAAAAAAACACGTTCACACGCGAAAGCACATTCTATTGACAGTCATCCCGCTGAAATAACAGCTAAGTGCCCACATGCACACAGGCATACCCTGTCCTACACACATACCATCACCGCTAACAAATACGTCAGGATTATTTACGCCTGTCTGAATGCGAGTGTGTGTGGGTGTGTGTGTGTTTCAGACGCTGTGCGTGTGGTGGTGCAGTTGCTGAGCCATGGTAGTGAGGAGTTGCGGCAGGCAGCAGTCCAGGCCCTGTCAAGCCTTACACACAACAGTCAACTAAACGCTGCGTGAGTCCCTCAACCTTCCCCTCCCACCGCCTCGCTCTCTCTTTCTCTCTCTCTATTTATCAAACCCACACTCTCTCTCTCTCTTTCACACTCTCGCTCTCTGTCTGTCTCTCTTTCGCACATTCTCATTCATGAACTGCGAACAGTGTACGTGAGCAGTCTTTGTTAGTCATAGGAGAAGGTCAGATGTAATTAATTTAGTGGTTAGTCAATTTCGTATTATAATAAGTTATGAGAATAAGAATATATTGCCTTTTTTAATCTGAATCCACAATGAAAACCCAATGTTTTTTTATTATTGTGAATATATACGTTGTACGGGCAAACATGGAATACGAGAGAAAGAGAATATAAGAGCAGTTTATCCAGTTCAACTACTTTCAACTACGTTTCTCTCTGGCGCCCCCTAGTGCGGTGTATGAGGCAGCCGGCGACGAAGTCTTGGTGCAGATGCTCAGCGCCGGCCCCGCCGTCCTGGTCAGCCATGCTGCAGCCACCCTGGCCAACATGGCCGACCAGGAGCCCCTCCGATGCAGGATCCTGACACACGGGGCCGCGGCAGCTCTGGTGGGGCCCCTGCAGTCCGCCACCACCGACAGCTTACTGCAGATCACGCGATGCCTGGCGGCCCTCGCCTGCGACGCAGATGCCAGGAAGGAGGTGTGTGTGTGTGTGTGTGTGTGTGTGTGTGTGTGTGTGTGTGTGTGTGTGTGTGTGTGTGTGTGTGTGTGTGTGTGTGTTAACCGTATTACTTATTAATTGTATTCAATTACATTATGCAATACTGATCAAAACAAAGAACATTAGATGGATCACAGTATGTCAACAAAGCTTGCTTATTAAAAACCTTAATGATTTATTAATGGAGGTTGAAATAGACTGGGAGTTCCTGTTTCTACCCCCACACGTTTGAAAGATGCCAACCAGAGAGGAAGGCAGTGGGGAGTGTGGGAGAGTGCCCTTTAGATCTAGCTGTGGTGAAGTTGGCAAGCCTCTGGTGCAGTGGTTCTCAACTGGTCTAGTGTCAGGACCCACATGTGTCATTAGACCAGTGGTTCTCAACTGGTCTAGTGTCAGGACCCACATGTGTCATTAGACAAGTGGTTCTCAACTGGTCTAGTGTCAGGACCCACGTGTGTCATTAGACCAGTGGTTCTCAACTGGTCTAGCCTCAGGACCCACGTGTGTCATTAGCCATTAAGTCACGACCCGGAAATAAAATATGTATTTACCAATATTGCAGTAATCAACAATGCCTTCTTGTACTGTTATTGAGCGAACAAAAATCTGCAAACAATTGGGACTAACATTAACATTGAAACATTAGTTAATTCATGGGCTTCTTTCTAAAGAATCAAAATGTAGTTTCTTTGACGTGTAGTGGCTGATAATAGCGGTGGGTTTTACCTTTCATCGTAAGGTTGATTTGTATTGACAGATAAAGGGTTTCATAATTATTTCTCGAAGACTGCTTGACTGTCTTTCCTACGTAGTTCCGAAACGCAGGCGGTCTCCCTCTACTGGTCCGCCTCCTGCACTCACATCACAAGGAGGTTCGTTGCAATGCCTGCTGGGCCATCAGCGTTTGTGCCAATGATCAGCCCACTGCCGTGGAGCTCTGCAAACTTGGGTAAGACAACAATCTCATGTCCTATAAAACACAGTACAAACGTAACGTAGTATCACCCAAAAATGTGCTCTAGATAAGTGATGAAGTCATGGCTGTGAATACACTTAACAAATTATGATTGCAATTGCTTCTTTTGTGAAGAGAGCATAATAGAGTATTCCTGATACAATGTATACCTGATATTAATATACTTACACTGCAGTAGTCTCTTAAAAGCCAGCAGATGGCACCAGACTTATTGGTTATGTGCTCCTCACCAAAACACTGCAAGTGTGGACACTTTTGAGAACAGCTGAGAAATCGTGGGTTTCATTGTGTTCCTCAGGGCGTTGGAATCGCTCCAGGCGGTCAATGACTCCATGAACTGCAGTAATCAATTCAGTGAGGTAGCGATGCGCAAACTCCTGAACTCCAACCTGCCAGTTAAATACAATTTGACGGGCCGACTGGCCTCGACAGACATCACCACAGATGGCTTCTACGACGCCGGGCCGGTGCGTGTGAATGACACTTTGTCAATTAGAAAAACTGGAATCCAGCCTCATGGATGGTTAGCTCCCTAGTTTGCTCAACATCAAGCCCAGTGTTGTCTTTACTTCTTTAACAAAAACCATGTAAACGTTTATTTTACATTTCACATTACCCCTTACATGCTCCTCCTCACATTTGTCCCCAGTAATAGCAATCTGTTTCCAAAACCCTGCCAATATCCTCTTGCCTGTGTACTAGGTTCATCCGGGTGATAAGGTCATGACCCTTGAGGAATTGTCCAAGCAGCCAGTCAACCAGAAACTGCCTGTTCTTGTCGCCAACACAGCAGCTGAGTACGACCCCAATCATCTATATATACATAGATAAACATATGCTGTTAGATATTGGTTCATGCTATGCAGTAGTGATGCAAAGGTCAACTTCAAGCCTTTGTGTTTCAATTCAATATTTGTTTGGTCCTAAGTCTGAAAAATGTAGCTTTATGAAGATCTAAGATATAATATATATATATAATAGAAGATATAATACTTTTCATACAATATGCACTTCTGGGAGCTGCAACACTTTAAATTATGGAGGGAGCCACACGGGTCAAGGTAGGCATAATGAACGAGTTATTACAATAAACAATGTAAGCATTATTTATCTTCATTAAGATACATTGCTCATTATCATACCTTGCAGACTTGGGACCAAACAATTATTGAGTTTGCACAACATTAGCGAATGTTTTTCAGATCAAATAAAAGCAAAACAGCAAGGTTTTAAATACTATTGAATATTGTATGAGATGAGAACATGGACTAATATAAAACGGTCAATTAAAGCATGTGTTTTAGCTTTAACTTTAATTGTGGTTTGAGAAGTGTTTCTGCTTTTTCTACGAAGCATGTTGTTTTGGCTGTGTGCTCAACCATCATCTGTGGGTGCTATCAGTGGAGTTGGGTGGACGTGTCTCTTACAAAACATTGTAGACTTCCCTCACACACCCCCTCTTTCCACCAATCCTGTGCCACCTCTACGAGTCAGCCAGACTCGTGGGAGTCAGCCAGACTCGTAGGCTAAACAATTGAGCTCCTTGAAGTGTGTGGCATCCTCAGTGCAAAAGACTCTTTGTGTTTGTGTGTGTCTGAGACGCAGTCGTGCCCACAAGTGCATGTGCACGTGTGCACACACCTGCTGAAACACACACACACACCTTTTATTTTTTCCATAACTTACATTCTCATTGAGAGAATAAAACCACCCGTCTTTGTGTGTGTATGTTATTGCCTGCCTTTCATAGAGACAGCTTCGCCAGTACAACAGAGACACACACCTATTGTGGCTTCGATGATGTCACTGCCAGTAACAGGAACAACACAAAGGACTCATACTGAACTTTTCAATGCGACTGACTGTTGTCAGCGCGACTGACTTTTCCTTTGTGACTTACTGTAGACACTTTCCAAAATGTAGCAAAATTACAACATACATCTAGAATTTGTGTCTCTGTTTGGAATGACTCAGGTTGCATAATATTTAATAGAAAATGGAATTCAGACCATTTGAATAATGATATTCATCTGTTAATATATACATTATAATAAAAATGTATTAAAAACCTTACCCCAAAACATCCACACATGAACAAAACCCACCATAAAGAAGAAGCAAATACAGTGAAGGGGAATATTGAGGAGTATATTGGAGTATAGACTCCAAACTCAGCCTTAGGGAGGCCATTTTGGATCAGGTCCCCAGGCCTTTCCGTGGTGTCCAATATCAATATCCATGCTATAAAAAATAATGAATGTAATAGGAAAAAAAGAAGATTGAATTTCAAAATCTATTCAAATAAATTATATCATAGGTAGAGGACTAATTTGGGGCCATTATCTTTATTATTATTATTTTTTTTATTGTTTTAATATTGACTCACTTTTTAGATTTGTACAACTCACATTTGTATTTTATATGGCCCAGTAATATCAAAAGATATATTATGTTATCATAACCGTGTGCCACCAATCACTAGCCTAATTTTGATTCATCATTTGAACTCTGCCTATAGTTTACAATAACATCTATCATTAAGTTCAAGTTGAAGCATTATGTTTCATTCGGTAAGTGAACTTATTATTTTGCGTGTACTTCCTGCCCTCTAGTGGTCAAACCCTAACCCTAACCCTAATTATTGCTGCTTTAAATTCCCATGGATATCCCAAGCCTGGTCGAGCTTATCTATCTCGCTTTCATTTTCAATCTGTACTGTAGAGGAAAGAGCAGAGGTCCCAAGGAAGAAGACAAACAACAACAACAAAGAGATGAGGACGAGAGCAAGGTCCAAACAGAGTCTGCTGTGGAGAAGCCGTGGGCCCCGCCATGCGACGGTGCATTCCAGAACCTCGTGACGGACGCCACTAAATCCATCTTCACGCTGCGTGATCTGAGGGACCAATATGTCACCCTTGCGAGGTGACTGAGCCAAATGATCCAAATGATTACAACTGCCACATAGCGTGCAGTGTAGTTTATATAAAAGAGATGGAATGTATGGAAAGGAGCTAATGAGATATGGAGGTAGTAATGAATGAAGAGAAAAAGGAGAGTAACTTCACATAACTGTAAATGATGAAACTCTGCACAACGTGTGTAACACACATGGATGGATGGATATTATAAGCACACATTGGTAATAACTTTTCTTCTTCCTACAGATCAGCACATCATCATAGCCCTGTAGTAGCCTTCTCATTACTGCCACCTACTGGCCTTTATATTTAGAACATTATGTATTGTATCGCAAACACCACAAAATACTGAACACCACTTGTCACTCCTGTCTCCTCCATGTATTTCTGATGGGGTTCCTTCCAAGGCTGGTGAGCAAGGCCATGGGTGGAGTGGTGGAGATGAAGAGACTGCATGAGGTCCACTGGGAGCTCCACCTTAGTGAACTCAAGTTCAGGAGGCGCTCCAACCTCATCCCCATCGGTAGTGTCTGCAAGGGGATCTATTGCCACAGGGCCATGCTTTTTAAGGTAGGCCTACATTGGCCCTGGATCGTCTCTGTTTTTCTGATTTGTCCTTCGTCAGAGCTGCCCCAACAAATGCATAGTTAATGATCTTCTGCCGTTGCATGTTTATTACCTTGTATTTGGATCTCCACTATCACAAGACACATTTAATCTTTTCTTCCTCCTTACATTTCCATGTTCCAAATCAACATGTCTTCCGAATACACGCCCTGACTTTTTTCCCCCCTGCATCATTACTCTGCTCTATGTGACACTCAATGGCCATCAATACTTTGCCCTATGACCCTCCCCTGCAGTGTTTGGCTGACCATATCGGGGTGAGCTGCACCCTGGTCAGAGGCGAGTATAACCGGGCTTGGAACGAGGTCCTGCTGCCCGGGGTGACCCAGCCTGGGTGCCCACCACGACCCCAACCCTGCAGTCTCTACGTTGTGGACCTCATGCACCAGCCCGGCTCACTAATGAGAGCTAATTCTCCTGCCGCCATACAGTACCAGAGTATATAGACCGATGATACAATACAGGTGGATCTGAATATAAAGCCTACTTTCTTAGGTACTTTAAGTAATTGAATTGTATTCTGTGTTGCTTGTTTTGCCAAATCATAATAAAGTATCCGAGTAGTCCTACATTTGTGATTCCTTTGAGAAAAAACAACAACTTTTAGGCCTATTTTTCCCCCACAGTGTTATTTAAATTTCGCAATGTTTTGTTTGGGTCACAAACGAGATAAAAGAGTTCAAAGAGATATAACTGTCCCACAAAAGTAGGTTACATTTCCAATGAACATTGTACTGTAGTAAATAACCACTTTGGTTCAACTCTTACCTACATAATATCGATAAGCATGTTTTTTTCGGCGCAATAAAGCGGTTTGGCCTCGCATGCTCCTGAAAAACCCAGCTACATTATTGCACTAGTAGCGATAGCGATAGCGACATTGACTGGGCTCTGCGCTGCGCTTGACTTCAGAACGGCGAGGCAAACACCACAGGAGGAAAACATGTCCCGTCTCTTAGCTCGGCTGGCTGTCCTTATTTCTCAACAGGCGAACGCCAGGTCCGTGGTCTTATTAACTAGAAGTCCAGTCTTCATTCGACCTCTCTCCACAAGTCAAGGTACTGGAGGAAAGTTTATTTGATCCGTTTTTTAATGGGCAATATGTGGGAAGGGGTAAGACATTGTCTCTGGCTGCGAGTCATAGCTAGGCTACTGATTTTATTTGTTTAAATTGCAGCCCGCATGCGTAAATCATCATTCAATCCATCAAAATACTATTGATAATTAGAGGCATGTGCATTCATATGAATAAAATACGATAGGTGTAGTGTAGCCTGCAGCCAATCTGCATGCAAATGACCCAACGTGTCTCCATTTAACAGCCATATGCTCTCTCTTGTTTGCTCTCCGTTAGGACTGAGGTCCCTCACTCGCTACGATGAGTCCACAAACTGGCAAAAGAAATTGAGTCCAGAGCAATACGTCGTCACTAGAGAGAAAGGGACAGAAGTGGTAAGAAGACCCATACCGACATGATCACACACAAGCATCAGCACGAAGTATGAACAGAAATATGAACAGATGTGTTGTGAAAAGTGGACTTTGGGCTTCATGGCTTCTTGCTTTACTTCTGACCTAGTGTCATGATGCGTTATCCACATTAAGGAATGTAGATTCGTATTCATGTATTGGCTTCAGTTTTTCTATGAAAATGTAATACACATTTTTTCCACATACTTGTGTGTGTGTGTGTGTGTGTGTGTGTGTGTGTGTGTGTGTGTGTGTGTGTTCGTAGCCTTTCAGCGGGATCTACCTGAACCATAATGAGGTGGGGATGTACCACTGTGTCTGCTGTGACTCTCCAGTCTTCAGGTATTCTACCCCCTGCTCAGAAATGTCCTATTATGAGCAGAGAAAACATTAAAAATATAACATCAACATTGGAATTATTTTTGTGTGAAACTCTTCCTTGCATTGTGATTATTAAGAATTCACACCATACTTATCATAGCTTCATACTTTTACATTTTTTTTAAAATTACGAAATAGCACTATGTTCAGTGTAATTTCATTTAAAATCACTGAATAGCATAACATTCAGGGTAAATTCCAATACACTAATAAGTTATATGTTCATTTATAGTTTTTAAAACATACCCATTTTCCCCCCATCTACTCACCTAATCCGTGGCATTTCATTTGTGATCCATGGCCATAAGCTGGATATTGACCCCAGCCCTGCTCTCTCTCTGGTTAGTTCAGAGGCCAAGTATGACTCAGGGACCGGCTGGCCATCGTTTAAAGAGGCCCATGGGACATGGGAGCGAGACGAGGGCCACACCTGTATAATTCGTCGCCCTGACAACAGCCTGGGTAATACCGGGACCGAGGTGCTGTGCAAAATCGTGAGTTCGATTCTCGGTGAAGACACATTTGTACATTGTAGTTTTTGTTTGTACATCTGCATTAAGGTATTGTAAGTGTTATGATCCCACCCTTTAGGTTAAGCAAAGAAAATGCCCTCAGGGATGTAATAATAATGCCACAGACCAAAACCAAAAGTACCCTATCCCCGGCCAAACGGGTTCCAAGGCATGGAGATACAGAGTATTCACCATGAAAATAAACTAACTATACCTCATTTGAGAAAGTAAGTTTGCTAAGGTTGATTAAGGACTGATTGATTAAGGACTTCCCAAAGATAGAAAAACTGAAATGAGGCCTAAAAAAACAACCAAAAACTTTATAGCACCGTTTTTTTTCTGAGGAGAGAACTGAAGGCTCGTCAGCTCCAATTTAGAATGGCCTAAACACTGCAACCAGAGCCAATTTATAGCAGCTGGGAAAGATAGTACAGGTGTACCCCATTCCCCTAACCAGGAAAAAATGTCTGTAAAAGAAATAGCAGCTCGAAATGAAAACTTGAATCCACCCGTACGTCTGTCTGTCTGTGTGTGTTTGTGTGTGTGTGTGCGTGTGTGTGTGTGTGTGTATATGTGATACAGTGCGATGCCCACTTGGGCCATGTGTTTGAAGACGGACCGGACCCCACCGGCCAGCACTTCTCCATCAACAGTGTGGCCCTTCAGTTTAAACCCAGGGAAAACAACCAGGGAGAAAAGAACGAGTAGAACCTTCTGGAACCTGCCGTTAGCCCCCACCAGTTGGAAGATAAAAACACCCAAGACTGAGACTTCAAATACTAATTGAAATACTATTTTAAAATGGAGGACATTTTAACACAATACATTCATTGTAACATTGACACTGGATTATATTTCAGGTTTATGTATTAGTGTTTTTTTCAATAGATTTTGAATTTTTTTGTGGTTAGTAGTGGATTTTGCTCGATGAACAATGTACTGGCACATGTGTTGTGCAATATGCTGTATTTAAAGCATTGGTTTAATAAAAAAAAAATATATATATATGTTCACTCTGCGCATTGTGATTTAGTTTAGTTTTTTCTCTAATCCATAACAAGTCAAACGGTTTGCAAGCAAAACTTCAGATGAAAAAGAGGTTTTCACCCAGAGATTCAACAAGTGTATCTGAATGACTTCAACCGTTCCTCAATAACATGCCAGTTTGTCTTAATAGTTAGAATAATCTAGTTTTACGAATCACTAGTTTCAACCCATTTCAACATGAGACAGCCTATAAATGAAATGTAAACACTACAGAATGTCTGCGGCCAGTGAGTTAATATGTAACCCCACATGGTTTATCACCCCCGCTCTCTCTCTGTGTGTGTCTATTTGCATGTTAGGCAGGAGCGTGTCAGAAACCAATAATCTTAACCCCCGATACAAAAGAAAAGGATTGAGGGTTGTTGTTTCACAATAAAACATTTTGGAGGAGGAAGAATTTGAAGCTTGATCACTTCAACCATGGCTGGACTGTGGCAGCACGTGACACTGGCGGTTGTGCTTATGTGCGTGTGTCTGTGGGGATCCGTTACCATGTCTGGTGTCGGGGCAGCAGTGGATCGTGGTCGAATCGTGAGAAATGAACCACAGAAACCCAGCCCAACACCCAACTCTGTTGATCGGATCCCAGTCAGAGAACCTATAGACATGTCAAAGGTAAGAATAATGTATCGACATACAGATTTTAAGTATTGTCTATTATTATGTCCTAGCATTTACTAATTGATTTATCATTGTTGTTGTAACTTCTATGATTGACCTTGTGTTTCATACAGTAAAGCAAATATTGTATTGTAACACATCACAACACAAGCTCAGTGGTTAACTATTCATTCAAAATGGCTCACAGTGAATACAGATGCAGCTCTTTAAGGAATAGGTTGGGGTTTAGACATCTTGCTCAGGGTTGCTTGGATGCCTATGTTCAGGAATTACACTTGGGCCTACACTAATCATTTTTGGAAAGCAATTTAGTAAATTGCAACTATACGGCTTTAAGACCCAAAGGTCAATAGCATAAGCATACTGGACCGTTATTTGACCTTTGCACAGCCTGTCACTGTCTGAGAGGGTTTTCCCGTAACAACAGATAAGCACACAGCAACACTGCAATATTGATTGTTCACACTGAGTGAAGTGTAAAACAATCACACAACATCAGTTCTTACTTATTTTTGATTGATTCTTTTCATTTTTAGAAGAAAAATAAATGCTGGTTATAATGTTACTAACGTTTACATAGCCTAATAGGCCTATTCAAACTGTACACAAGAAACATAGTGCTGGCAGTATTGGCAAACATTGCTAGAAGACACATCCTTGCATCACCTGAACTCTCCGTGGTCAATGTTGAAGTGCTAATAGCCACGCCGTCTGACTCCTGTCTGCTCCTGCCTCTTGTGTTGTGCATGCAAGTTGTGGGGAAAATGGTACCTTCTCATCTTAGCCTCCAAGTGCCCCTACCAGCTGAGGCATGGGTCCAGAATGGAGTCCACGTTCATAATCCTAACTGAAGAGACCGAATCCTCGGCTATATCTGTCAGCACCAACACACGCTTGTGAGTATATGAACCATGGCGTATACATGTGCAGATGCAGACGCGCAGACGCGCGCGCACAGACACACAGACACACAGACACACACACATACACACACATACACACAAACACAGACACATGCAGGAACGCACACATGCACACACACACACACACACACACACACACACACACACACACACACACACACACACACACACACACACACACACACACACACACACTTTTTCTGTTACGTGATAGTAATGAGTGCACACATTGCTATGGTTACCCTCGGTTTAATCAGTTACATTCAGTCCAAACATAT
>OOFB01009267.1:6142-17248 GCA_900323305.1 Trachyrincus murrayi | reverse complement strand
GAGGAAAGAGGGGGGGGGGGGGGGGGGGGGGGGGGGGGGGGGGGCGAGCTAAGCGTAGCCCTGATTAAAAGATATGGAGATTTTCTTGTGACCTCTGCTCTTTGACCATGGTGGCTGCTGCCAATCACCGCCAGACGTTTAAGGACAAACGTCAATATGTGTGTTCCATAATCGATCCATTGGTGGACGCTAATAGTAGCAAAACAAGGTCCGAGCCCGTCGATTGTATTATCATAGAACCCGGAGCGAAGCCCCGGTGGACACAGAGCTCACACCGGCAACTGCTTACCACAGCAGAAAATAAACAACTTAATCACTATGGTGTGACGATAGCGTCTAAGGTACGGAGCAAGATGGTCTAAAAATGCCTCATCTTGCACTTCCTCTCTCTCTCTCTCTCTCTCTCTCTCACCTATGCCCTCCATGAAGGCGGGGTAGAGGCGGTCGGTGAGCAGCGGCTCGGGAAGCTCCCGGAAGTACAGCTTGAGCGTCCCGGCAATGGCGTTGATGTCCATGTCACTGAGCATCACGAGGATGTCTTTGGTATCTAGAGGGCAGAGAGAGAGAGACATTAAAAGGAGATCAGGTACTGGATCAGAGCAGCAGCAGGGGTTAGGGAGCCTGTCAGTCACTCAGTGAGCGAGAGTGAAAACACAGCTGCTCTCTCTCTCTCTCTCTCCCGCTATTTGTCTCCAGCAGTGATGTCACGGAAAGTCACAGAGACAAACACGGCTGCGAGTGCAGCTCCTAATGCGGGTGACCTCGCAAAACCTCAGCGGAGTGTGTGTCTGTGGGTTGCGTGTGTGTGTGTGTGTTTGATGAGTGGGTTGGTGGCTGGGAGTTAAGCTAGAAAGCCCAGCTGACAGCTGGAGCTCCTCAGCTCCCCAGTGGGAGCAGGGCAGGCCCTTTCCCACAAACCTGAGGGCTTAGAGGTCCTGTCTGTGTGGGCCCACTAGCATGAGACAGAGAGAGAGACAGAGAGAGAGAGGGAGGGAGAGAGGCAAACAGAGAGACGGGGTGGAGAAATAGTACAGAGAGAGAGAAGAAAGAGAGTCTGTAGTAGTAGTAGAGTGTGTGTGTGTGTGTGTGTGCATGCGCGCGCGCGTGTGTGTGTGTGTGTGTGTGTGTGTGTGTGTGTGTGCACGCATGCATGCGTGTGTGTGCGTGTATAGACGTGCATGTGTGTGGTCTTACTGGTATCAAACGCTGCCTTGAGGGCCTGGATGTCCGTGGCCACCCCGGAGATCCGGTAGATTCCCACCTCGTCGATGCCCCTCTTCTCCACCTCCTCAATGCACTGGCGGACGATGTAAGGCACCTTGGAGCGTTCCCGCCTGCAGGGGAGACAGTGGGCAGCAACATTAGCTTAATATTGACTTCTGACAGATACTAAGGATGCCTACAGCTAGACTGCGGAGGTCTTCGGCTGGGAGACAACATTCATTCATTGATTCATTGATTCATCATTACCTGGGTTCCTCTGCTATATAGGTGTGTATGTAGGCTAGGTGTGTATGTGAAGTGTATTGCATGCTAATGCTTTTTTTATTATATTCTGATGAATTATGAAAGACCAAGTCGTCTGAAACCAGACTGGTGCCAGAGGCTGAACTTTGAGTAGGATATTTTGAGTATGCCATTTTTCTTTCGAATGAATAATTTGGATGCTACATCCAAGAAGTAATTGTAAGTTCTTTGGTACACCACAACTTTAGGTGTCTTTTTTTCTTTCTTGCTCAAGGAAATCTGGGCAGTTTTGACGTACTTTGTCACCACGTTGATTTTGACCCCAAACACCCCGCTCTGTTTCTTGGACGGTGTCCTCTTTAAGCTCAGGTCCCGACTCGTGAACTTCATGGAGAACTCCACTTTGATCTGATGAAACAGACAAACAAACACAGTGTAAAAACTACAAACAGTGTATAAACTACAACTCCCTAAAATCCCCATACAGGGACAGACAGGCAAACCGACAGACAGAGACCCACATCCAGACATGAATAGACTGTGCAATAGATATGTTTACATCAAACTAAGGATACCCTGAAGTGACTTGTTCAAACACAAAACAACCAAATCACCATGAAAACGGTCATGTGACGGTGGTAAGCCAATGGCTTCCCCTCAACAGGTTCTACCATTTACCAAGATATACACAATACAAAAACGAGGTAACAACGAGGAATTTAAGTAAGAGTAGTGTGCACAACAGCAGCAGGAGCGCGTCAGGCCAGATGTTTGACATCCTGATTACACCTTGCAGAGAGAAGAGTTGGCCTTCCTTTAAACCCTGCCCTGACCATAACACACCCACACTGCAGTACACTGTAAGTCAGTCATCCACCTTAATGGGCTGTTGAAGTACAAGCGTGTCTTGATGAGAGCCACCTTACCCCATTCATTTCTATGACGTCCTTGTGCCAATTCTTGGACTCCACCGTCTGGGGGTCCAGCTGAGAAATGAGGGGAAGGGAAAGAGAGATGCACAGACAGAGCGAGAGATTGAGAAACAGAGACAGAGACAGAGAGAGAACATAAACAACGTTAGAGTTAATGACCTGCTATTAGAGAGTAATTCCATAACCATGTAAAGTCACACTGATGGCTTGACATAAATTGATTTCGTTTTTTGCCATTAGGCGATGTGTGTGATCTAATTACTGTTGCTGTGTAAACATCATCAAATGGACCATCACAGAAGGGAAAACTAATTAAACACGGCTGTGTTCCTTCCTCGTTCTCCTGCGATGTAAACGTCCACGACAGCACAGTGCCTTGGACGACAAGATCTGCACTGCACTGTCAGACTGTAAATGTTTTTAACGATCACCATCACTCCAATTCAATCCAGGATGGAAGTTCCTAGACGGGCCTATTTTTAAAAGTCATGGGATTCTTTTTTTTTTTTTCTTCTTCTTTTTGGACTGTGTTCAATTCCCAGGAATAAATCAGATTAAAACAAACTGAGGCCTTCATTACGAGCGGGAGTGAAAGTCTGTGGGTAGCACTACGCTGCCGTGGCACACGTAGACGTACCGTATGTGCATACTTTTGTCAAAAGTTGTCCCATAGCCAGAGAGACATCTGGACACATTCCCAGTTCCCAGGAATGGGATTATGTTCATTAGAGCTAAATACAGCTCCTCTTCCACACTCAGTCTCAAACGCTCCCTTCCATTCCAAGTAAGCGCAGAGAGGTTTATAAAAGCGTGCCGCATGGCTGTGTGGAGATGACACGAAGCTGGACCAGTGCAAAGAATGCAGGAATGATGGAACACGGGGAAACGTATCCTCTACTGTTCTGGCTGGTTTCAGGAAGGCTGGCTTCCTTCAGTGGCTGGTGTGCTTGGATTAGACTGATGGTAGGAAAACCTTCTCTCCCAATCTTTTTGGAAACAAAGACAAAATAGCACTTGTCCACTATAACCTCTTAGCAGGAAGTAAACGTTTTACTTTCTTTTTTTTTTTTTGCACATGATATTTCTATGACCGTAAAAGAGCAGCATTAAGTGTTCTTCAAATGGTGAGTGGGATTACCAGCACGGATACACTTAAAAGCGTCATTAGAAACAAAATACCCAAAAATGACTGGAAGGGGTGCTCCGAGAGGTCAAAAATAGACTGAAGTGTGACATATAGAGGCTCAGCCTTCGCATAATAACTACTGGACTGTCACAGTGGGTTGTGCCCTTCCCATGGCCCTCTGGGAAAAGGAGTCCAGAGAGCTAACATTCAGCAGCAGTGACCGTATTAGCCTTGTACTGGGCAACATACTGAGTGCAGTCTCTCCGGTTGGCACGGTGCCTCTGCCCACTAATGCCCACGGTAGCTAATGTCTTTTTTTTACAGGCTGATTCAGCTGCTGACTGGGGTATCACCATCATCCACATTACACTGTTATGTCATTACCGCTCCCCATGACTAGTACACTGCTGGCCTCTGGAGAAATTATGGGCTGCTGGCGATGTGTGCAAGGCCAGCATAGCTCTCCACCATCTCTCACTGTCAACGTTATTAGAATGTGGCCATGAAAAGATCTTAGTGAGCGTAATTCATTGGCTCGTAAAACGAGAAAAAGAAAACGGAGCATAAGGGATCGGTTTCACACGCTGCTTTAATTGTGAAAGCCTCCCCTCCCTTCTCCGCTTGTCCTCCTTGAAGTTCAAAGCAGGGTAATGCTACGTTGGGCTACTTTCTGCATTGCCAAGAAGGAAAACCAGGAACGGGTCCAACTCCCGAAGATGAGACCTCGCGTAACCTCTCAAAATGGCCGAAGAGATTCAAACAAAAGCACCACTTATTTCCTTTCTATTTCCTTGAGCTAATTTCCCCTGGGGGCTGGATGAAAAGTAAATAGGGGTCAAACTGGAGTGTCAGGCAGGATTGTAAAAATATGTTTCCGATATTGTTTTTCACCAACCCCTTGATACATAGATTCTACAAAAACACCTTCCACTCTCTCCTTTCTTAGGAGTGTTTTGGACAGTTGGGTAGGGGTGGGAGTGCTCCAGGAAAGTTCAAACTGCCATTTCACCCGCGACGGTCTGGCAGGAAATGTCTTCTAGGAATAGGCTGACAAATGACACGGGTACAGGAAATTAATTTGAACGTGGGCATGTGAACAGAGCAGGAAGCAAGAAGAAAAGAAGAAAGTACTACGAGTAACACAGGACAGATTGCAGTTAACTCCAACCCATTAATCTTTGATATTGATCCAAAGAGATGAAAATAGGACCGGCTTCCTTCTTGAGAGCGCTTGAAAACAGATTGGGAGTATAAACACGGGCATGTGTTTATGTGACTGCCGCTTGCACAAACTAAAAACGGAAATTTGACTGGCGGAGCTGGATATGTGTGATTTCCTTAAGGCCTGCATGGTTCTGATTAGGAGTGCATCCTTTAAACGAATTCCAAAGCTAGCTGTGAAGTCAAAGACTACCATGTCCTCCCTAAATCATTAAAGAGGGCCCACGTCCAACAGCAAAGGCATTATTCAATTCTGGGAGACCTTTGCAGGTAATTGATTTTCCACATGTTATCAATACACCTAGGCTTCCCTTCTGCATTTAATTCAGCAACTACATGTGTGGAAAAGAGGGAGCAGCACTTGTTATTGTTGGATTGCATTTATTAGCCACATGCGACCGTTTCACTGGAGCCATCACTTTTGATCCACATTAGATCTTCTGTTGTTTTGTTCTCCACAGACCAAATTGATTTATAGACCCTGGGTTGATTGAGTCATGGCTGCAGTGAGAAGGATACATAGTGCTGCTTTAAAGCATAATTAAAGTTTGGTAGAGGTTTGGGTTGTGCATTTACCTTGCCATGATGTAGCTCCAAATATTGGCACGATATCGTCAATAGATTCAAACTTGATAATCCAAAATAGTGTTTTTTTCTTACTTACTGCATGGCGAAACAGGTCTCAAAGTCACACTTTTAGCACACAAACAAACACAAACAAAGCAGCCATTGTATAAAATAACAAAACCCGATTCAGCGTTGTTTTTGGAAATACAAATGTCAACTTCGTTTTGCTTTTACTATTTGAATTAGGAAGACGATCCGGTAGTTAGCGTCTGAGACCAAATCACTGTGTTAGTTATATATATAAGCCCCTTCGCTAGCATGAGTTGAGAGGTGGTTTAAGTATTCAGTATATCTACAGCGAGGGGATGAAGAAAAGAGTACCTTTATCAATCAATGTAAACAGACGAAAAAAACGCTGGTTTTGTTATTTTACACATTGGCAGAATCTGCCTTGTTCGAGTTCGTTTGTGTGCTAAAAGTGAGACTTTGAGACCTGTTTCACCAAAGGGGGAGAAGAAAAAACCAAAGTTTGAATCTACGGAGCAACTATTGAAGATATCTCGCCAATATTTGGAGTTACATCACGGCAAGGTAACTACACAACCCAAACCTGCCACCAATTCCTTTCTCTCGGGCCCCTTCTGGTCGACTCCACATCCCCTACCTCGCCCCTGGCTCCCCTCCGGCCATGTCCTCCTCCATCTTAATACACTGCAGAGCAGGAGGAATGCTGCGATGTGGACGCCACATGTAACTGGATACGTCGGCTTTGCATAGTTGGGTGCATTGCCCAATCCAACACTTCTCAACACTACTCCTCACTAGTGTGAGTAGTAGTAAGACCACATGAATCGAACCAGATATGCCTGTGTCATGGCTGCCCCTGACTAAACTCCAAAGACAGAGATAAGCAGATTAAACAATTAATGGTGTATTGCCGCCATGTGGTGGTTTCACCCAGAAACAAAAAGAACAGACCGTGTTTGTTAATTATAGTGTTAAGTTCAGTTTTAAGCACAAAAAAAAAAAAGAGGATTTCGAAGGATTGTCCAACATACTTCCTCCTGCCATTGTTCTTTACTTTCCAATACCTAAAAATAATTTTCTATTTCCCCTGACAGTCCCAGAATGACTGACACATAAGTGCCAATCATTCTGGTTCACAAAAGCATAAAATAGTACAATAGTGTTAGGCAACCATTACACGACTACAGAAACTGGCTGCCGGGCCTTGCCAATATCTCTAAGAAATGTATTAGGTAGGGGGGGGGGGGGGAGAAGTGCTGTTCTGCCCGGTTTCAAACAGATGACCTTTCGCGTGTTAGGCGAACATGATAACCACTACACTATGGGAACTGGCTGCAAAAGCTCCCTGCCCATATGATGACATGTGAACCACACACTCTGCCATCTGGGTGTCCAAGGCACTGACCTATTGAAAGGTTGTGACAGACAGCAGGGGAGCCAACTAATGTCCTAATGCCAACAATGTTTCCCGCTGCGTTCCCTTACCCTTGACTATTTGCATAATTACTTGTGCTGAATATCCTTACCAAATCCCTTCATCTATTTATTTCTTCCGCTTGGATCCAAAGAAACAGAGAGACACGAATCACATATTCATGAGATCAATTATCCTGACTTGGTGTGTTGCATTTAAAACATAAAACATGAATTAACAACCATTGGTTTTAGTTTACAAGGAAAGTATGTATGAATATTGCATTGGTATACTTAGGATTATGAAAATTCACAAATGACCATGACAATCATGACTTCAAAGGCTTTAAAAATTAAATCCTACCACACTTGATTAGGCAATTGTCTTTGTTCAAGACAAAATATTTAAAAGCCCAATATGTAGTACATGCTCTTTTCTGGCTTATCTATTCTGTTTTACATTACATTTCAGCATCAGCAGTTCACTGGCTGATTAAATGTTCATTCAGAAACGGAAAGCTTTTATTTAGTTCTTTAATTAGAAATGTCGGTTTAATACAGAGTACCACGCCATTCATTGGTCTATTGATGCAGAAAGTGGCATACTGTGTGTTTCCCCTCAAACTAACACATTAGTGTGAGGCTCCACAGTGCCTATTTTTAGAAGAAAAAAAACAAAGCAAAATGTTTACCCATGAATTAGTAATAGGGCATTTATGACTCTGCAGCTGCTAATGCTACTGTAGGCACACAAAGTCTTTTCACTCAGTTGCCACGTGCCTATTCAGTCCTTCCCTCATCTGAGCCAATCAAGAAAGAGTTTACAGACACTCGGCCATTCCCATTGGCCCATCTCCACAGGCAATGTTCTTTAAATATGTTCCTTCTCCACCATATAGAGTCCATAACTGCAATATCCCAGCCCACACTGGTGCACTTATGCAACATACGTAGCCCTTACTCATTCTATCTGCAGGCCAGCATGAGTTATAGAGCTGGTACTAACTGCAATCTACCTTCAACTTTACAGGCTAACTTATATCTGTCTTTTACTCTACAGGCCGACTGCTAGCTACAGAGCCATGCTTTGGCTCTCGGATGACCCCGCTCACTTCTCAAGGGTCTTCTTTTACTGGTCTGTCTGCTGGGAACATTACACAGTTTGTTGGTGGATCAATTACATGACTGTTTTGGGCCATTTATAAAGACATTAGATCATCTGAGCACTACATTGACTCATTGGAGTCCCTGAAGAAATACTGGAAACAATGTTTTAGTTTTGTAGCCTGTGGTTAGCACACCGATACCCTTTGTGTAGAAACAATAGGTGACTTCACAATGAAGATGACTCAATGTGGACCAGGGGTAAGCTACACCAGGGGCCACCAGTCTGCAATACTAATTGGAGGATTCATACTGCTGAGATTAAACACAGCAGCCAGTCCTTAGTCTTCGGCTGCACGTGACCGGGTTGAACCCGGGGTGGAGGAGGTCCATTCTCACCGACACCACCCCCTACAATACTGAGGTTTACTGACCTCCCAGTCGCCCCTCCTAGAGCTCATTAACCAATCAGAGACCTGTGAAGAAGATGGATTGAGGCCAATAAAGTCTTGTGCCCTGCAGGCTGCGGGGACAGGCAGAGATTTATGTGGCCTATAAAGAGCAGCCATTAAGGGGACCTGCTGGCATTTTAGGTGCCCAGGAGGATGAACCTTAATACCTCATCTGCACTAATCAACACACTCGGATGGAACCGCCTAATGTTGTACCTGGACTAGAGTGTTATTAGGGATGGAGGTGGTGGTGGTGGTGGTGGTGGTGGTGGTGGTGGTGCTGGGGGGTTGGTTGCAGCTCAATCCTTTTGACGGCTTAGCTAGTCACGCAATTCCATTGTTCTCTCTCACTCATCACAAAGCTAGCTGAAGTTTTAAATAACGACGACAAAACACCACCCAGGGAAAACACCCACTGAGTAGAACATAATGTCAAACCCGAAAGGCAAAAAACAACAAAAAAACAACAGTCTAGACCATTAAGTAGGCGTTTCATCATAATCATCCATTGAGGAGACATAAAGTACATTAGCTCTGGTTCCAGACAAATTAGGTGTTCATCACCTGTGTTCGGGTTCTCCCCTCCCCCATTGCTCATCATCTAACACTGTCTTAATTAGCTGCTCTCGGCTGACACCGGGAAAAAGTCCCCCGTGTGTCTTCATACCGCCTGCATACCTTGTAACACGCAGACTGCATCCTGAATCGTAGCCATGGTGCTCGGATCAACACAAGCATAACAACAACAACCCGCTGCTGCAGTAGGCTTTGCTGAGCTCTTCCCAAAACCCTTCCAGTGGTCAATAGGTTGTGTACCGTGGATTTGCACTGTTAAGAACTGTAACCAGGGGAGAGGTCCGTTTGGCGAGGAGTTTAATGGGAGAGCCACTCTGGACTGTGGCTTTTCAAGGCCACATTCTACATGAATGAATGAATGGATTGCATTATAATGGACAACCTTGAGTGTCCAAGGTCACGCCACTGTGGATCAATTCATCAGTCAGTGACGGAGGTACGAGTGAGATTCACTATGTGCAAACAGCCCAGATCAGGAATGAATCAAACTCTTTGTATGCCTGCAAGTGTGAAAGCAAACATGGGGCAACTGCAATTTAGAACAAAGTGCTGAACAAGGCATCACTGTCTAAACTATAGACATTGACAACCCCCCTGCTGGTGTGTAAAAAACCTTGAAAGATCCAGACATTACACTCGTCTGGATTCACGGCCGTGTGCTTGGATATAACGGCACACATCAATACGGGACTGAGTGGGATCGATACAGCCAACACTGGGACGTGTGTGGCGGATCCCAGCCTAGAGACATGTGGGGTTTACCTACACCTGAGCTCAACACTGTAAAAGTGCTGAAGCAGATGAGCCTTCTACCAGGACTCCTGCTGGTGCTGTAGCCTTTAAGAGTCTGCAGTATGTGCATAGACGGCAGCATATAGCGCTGCCCATGCATCAAAAATAATGAGGAGTGCCTGCCACATGAGAATGCCCCCACAAAACTAATTAAATGAAATAAAATTAGACCTGCAGAGACCCATTAGCTTGCATGTGCAAGGTAAAGCAGAGCATTCTAGGCAATCAACCCAGATTACCCCCCCCCCCCATCACCACCTCTTCTAAAGGCACAGAAATAGCATGCAAAAGACGAGTCCCATTTCATACACCCACACATGAATTGCAATGCAGAAAATGAAACCAATGCGTGACATGCCGTTAAAACCCAGACCCATGCATAGCTTATGCATTGCGTGTGTATGTCTGCGTTCTTCAATCAGTGAGCATAACCTGAAACTGGATTATTTTTGATAGTCTTTGAGTTAAGTGGCAAAGAGCATGCCTTAAAAAACCAGTAACACACTGCCCAACTCCGCGTCCTGCAGTCATGTAAGGCAGACAAAGCTCCCGATGATCATTTAAAACAACAATCTGGCCAGGTTCACAGTTTGCCGAATCAAACCAAAATGTCTGTACAAGTGATTCCATGTTTCCATGCAATTAGCTAGGAGGAGAACACATAACTAGGTCAAAATGTGAAATCCCCCCCCCCCACACACACAAAGACAATACAGAAAGGCTCAGAACTGCCATCCACAATGGCAGTTAATTAGAGAAGGAGGGAGACAAATGGTTACAGTGAGAGAAATGCAGAGGGGGCATTAGATCAGCGGAGTCAGAAAGCGTTGTTCTCTGAATGACCAGCAGGAGGCGAGAGAGAGGCGGGTGGAAACGCACACAAAGCTCCATTAGAAATAACAGAAGAGCTGTCGCCGTTGTTTTCAACACCTCTTCATGTTAACGGCGGAAAAAAACACAAAATGAGACGGGTAGACACAAACCAGCAGTGACCAGACCTTTGTATACACACAGAGATACAAAGTCCAACCAACATAAATACACAAGACTCACAAACCGCCAAATTGGCATAATAGCACTTTAGATATATTGACCAACCAAAGTGAAGGTGTCCATTTATAATCCTCATATCTACTCAACAACAGACCTTTATCTATATCTATTCTAAACCATATAAAGACAACCGTCAGCCGTAACCACAACAACAACAACAACAACAACAACAGAACAACAACAACAGCAGCAGCAGTCGTCTGGGTTTCCCAGCATGTGGTAAGGAAGTGTGGCTCAAGCACGCTTTACAGCAGGGTCACTAACACCTGTCAGTCTGGAACGATGCACCAAGAGAAAGGACCGGGGGGAGACGATGACATCCAACACATGGCTGCACGGGGGGGGGGGGGGCAGGGGGGTATGGATGGTAGGGATG
>OOFB01009264.1:0-10000 GCA_900323305.1 Trachyrincus murrayi | reverse complement strand
AAACACCGTACCGGGTCTCTCCCTCTCCCTCTCTCTCTCTCCTAGGGGAGACATAACTCTCTGTGTGCTCTGCATCTCTCTCAGGGGAGGGCTACGTGCGCACAGTCACCGTGGACGAGGAGGAAAGCACCATCATTATCTATGACAACTGGAGGCAGGTGAGTCAGACAGCAGCGCTCCGTCTCCCCCTCTCTCAATATAACAACCGATAACGGGACAACGCGTCTCAGTTATATGAGGACTTGCCAACACAATCTGCTTCATGTCCGATAGGTCCAATTAAGTTGAGAACAAGATGCATAGGAACGTCTCCTAACCAATGAGCTCTCTCAGCCCCCTGTCTGTGCCCACTATCGTGATTTTCCTGCACAGCCACAACTGTATGTCAATTGTGCAGAATTGACTTCAGCTATAGGGGCATGTGAGTGTGTGTATGTGTGTGTGTGTGTGTGTGTGTGTGTGTATTAAATGGGGTGTAGGCTAGGGGATTGCAGGTATGTTTAGAGACAACTGTATAAAAATGAAGGAGCAAGCATTTCTTTGTGCCAAATAACTGATGGATAAAAGATGGATTAAAGCTTCGAAGGTGAAATATTATATATATATATATATATATATATAGAGTTCAGTTTTACAACACGAGTGAATTATTTACAGAACAAGCGTAACAAAAGTATAACACGATCATACACGAGTGTGATGGCTGAGATGACGAGATGGTATTTTACAGCTTTTTATTACTATTTATTTTAGTGTTTATTAAGCACCTGGAGGTGTTAAAACAGAAATAGGCTCATGGGGGGGGGGGGGGGGGAGGACCAGACCGGGGGGGGGGGGGGGTGCATTAGTCATCTTCTCATTTGGCAGCAGAGCTGAGATGCTGGCTGCTGCTTTACATCTGGCTAAGTGTGGAGGGCTCATTATCAGGTTGTTTTCACAGTTTTCCTTCTCATCTCTTGGGCTGCGTTCAGACTTCTCCTGTGTGTACATGTGAGACAACGCTGCCCACATAGCAGATGTGCCAAATGCATCCATTTCTCTCCTGCCTCTTTATAATTCAGGAGGATGTTTGAAAACATTAAATACCCAAATCGAATGCCACTAACTGCATTTAATGACGTTTCTTTCCGTTCTGCTGTCCGAAAGTTCTAATAAAGGGACATTTTTAATGGTAAAGGGATAACGTTAGGTTAAATCATTAGCATTTTCTGTACATACCAACTCAATCTTTTAATTAAATACATTAAATAAACGCCTAAAGCTGCTAAAGAGCTGATATCAGTGACCAATATTTACTCAACTATCTCTATTTGAATAGAGATAGTGTGCGCGCGTATCACAGGTATTATCAGGCGACACATACAGGTGCATTGTGCTGTTATGCATACAATGGTACATCTAAAATTGGTAAATCCAGTGTGGCTGATTCTGAGGTGCCTCAGAAAGGCTGGCTCAGCTTTCCTCCCACTCTCCGTCACCTCTGCATATTTTCTCCAGCGCTGCATTGGGAAGCACAGGATGTCTTACTGGCTGACTGGCATCCTGTGTTTCTTTACCCCTGCGTTCCCAGGACCTGTCAGCTCTTCAGTGCGAGGTGTGTGTCCTGGTCTTCTCCGTGACGGACCGGAGGAGTTTTCACCGCACCGCTCAGCTCCGGCTCCTCTTGAGGGAGACTCAGCCTCAGACTCCCATAATCCTCGTGGGCAACAAGAGCGATCTGGTCCGCTCTCGTGAGGTCAGCTCCCAGGGTAAGATGGCCTTTCTGTATGAAGCTGTGTTGTGTGGGGTTTGTTGCCTTCACTGACTTGACTGTTACATAACATGATATTGTGTTACTCTCTTCAAAGTCGGTAGGAAATGCAATTGTAATTTGTTTGAAGAGAACACAGGAAGGCATACTTTCACATTGGTCTCAAATGCACCCAAGGACGGCTGTCCCTAGTCCTACACATATACACTAACTGTATATGTGTATATAAAGTAGTGCACCAATTAGCTGCTAGCAGATGTCCATTTACATTTATAAAACACGTCTGTGTAAATCCTTTAGCGCCTCTCTTCAGCTGTTTTTTTAGCCTTGCTTTAGAAAGGAGTGGGGGTGGGGCATGCATAATATAGTATTGCAATAACATTGAAAAATGTAATGTGGTGGTTTTAAGGGTGAAGTAGAGTTTGCCCAGAGTGGGTAATGAAAGGAGCTCCATCATTCTTACCAATATGGATGCTGACACCACCGCATACACCCATGCTAATAACATGGAGCCTGTAGCCCTCGGCCGCTTTATTCACCCCGACCTCAGCTTCAGCTGCCACCGCTGATCTTCGTTCCTCTCTCTATCTCGCTCTCTCATCCCCCTCTCCACCTCTCTCTCTCCCACCCCTCCCCAGAGGCCGTGACGAGCGCAGCCCTGTTCCAGTGTCTGTATCTGGAGATTTCCGCCTCGCTGGATCACCGGACCCCGGAGCTCCTGGAGTGTGCCGTGAGGCTAGCCAGGGGCCAGGCTCCGTGGCCCCTGGGCGCCAGCGCCGAGGACATGAACGGAGGGGGCCTGCGGGAGAGCATAACCTCTCGCGCCAAGCGCTTCCTGACTAACCTGGTGCCCAGGTACCCGCGGGACCGCGAGCGCGAGGGGGGAAGGTTCTTCAGGCAGAAGTCCCGGTCTTGCCATGACCTGGGGGCTCTGTGATGTTCCAGCCAAGGCTGTGAACGACACCATGTGTGGGTTTTTAATCTTCTGAAAATGGAGGGCGAGCAAAGTCGTGCAAGGGAGAGCAGGGACAAAAGCAATTAAAAACAGTTAAAGACAGTTTAGAAGTTAGAGAGCTGACTGATGTAGACGAGTAGGTGCAAATGGGAAAATGGGAGAATATTAGGAGAGCTGAACATGATACATGATCACTGTAAAGTAGTTAGGTGGTAAATGACAACAGGGTTATGGTGTTGTTGACAATTGCGTCCATATTGAAATGACTGGAACATTACATTAGCAGTTCAGAATCACTTGTAAATATACTGACGTCATGGTCCTAGAATGCCACATTCATTGTTTTCACAATAAACCCGTTTTCTGAATCTAATAAACGATGCGTTTGTTCGAGCACGACTGAACACGATACAATAATGAATGAGGTTGTGATGACAAAGCGTTAGCACAAACGGAGCATAGCCATTGTGAACACATTGACTTTAGACGTGCTATATATCATTACGATCTGTGATGATCCCCATACAGAATACCAACGAGACAGGCGTACATGGAGACCTCACACAACACCAGTCTAGCTAGAGCAAGACAGGAGATTGAAAAGGAAGTGCAGAATTATTGTATGTAGCGTGATTGTTGCCAGGGCGACGGTTACCTAGGAGACCTGGTGAGAGGCATTAGTGACATATACATTGTGTCCAATGAGGTTCCGTAACCGTGCCCCCGTTACTCAAAAGGCCACATGAGAATTCTCACTCTCTCTCACACACACACACACACACACACAGACACACGAGGCTGGGTATCATATAAAAGACTACATTAAAAATTAAATAGGCAGAGGATTTGGACGGATAGCTGGCTAGAGCTCGACTCCTCTTCCCAGCCTCCCACACAGAATCAACATTGAGGGTCATTAGTTCTCTGTGGCATCAAGAAAAATCTCAGCAGTACCAAGAGAAGACAGAAAAAGAAAAAAAAGAAGAAAAAACATGGTGGCTTCAGATTCTGACTCACTTGGCTCCAAAATCACTTTAGTGAAGAAATGGGGTTAGCCTTGAAATTTGTTCCAAATGCTACAGGCTCCCTCTTGTGGTAGTCTTAGTGCAGTGCATGTTCATAAAACATGTCCAGCTACAAAATGAAAACACACACGGATCCATGCGTGTGATGAAGGCGGTATGGCTATGCGATATGATTTCTAACATGTATGTGTCTTTGGACAAAAAGTAGTAAAGGTTTAAAATGGGTCAACTGCCTCCATCGGGACCAATTGAGTATAATTGAAAACCCATTTTCCTCAAATAAGTTTATAGAAATGACACGCACGTTAATAAATGTTCTAGCTCAACACATCCGGGCAGCTGAAAGAAAATGGAGGAAAACTAGGCTCACAGTTCACTGTAATATAAAGAAGCCATGACTGCCTATAACAAAGCAGTACGTCTGGCGAGAAAGGATTACTTCTCCAAGATTATTACAGAGAACGCTGGGAACTCTAGATTATTATTCTCCACTATTGACCAGCTACTCAACACTGCCCCGACCCCCCCACAGTTCTCTGCATCAAAATGTGAAGAACTCGCATTATTCTTCAATGACAAAATAACTTCAATTAGAGCCAGTATTGCTGCTGATGTAAACACAGACGATCTCAGCAAACCCTGTAAAAATGAGGTAACCATGGGAAAATTCACCTGTATTACACTGACCTTTGCAAGACTGTCACTGAGTGTAACTCCTCCACCTCATGTATTGACCCTGTACCTACTGCATTTTTTAAGCGGGTGTTCGACAGTTTCAACTCATGTCCTGAAGATTATAAATACATCTCTTCAAACAGGCATCTTCCCAGATGCCTTTAAAACAGCTGTTGTAAAACCCTTAAAGAAACCCAGTCTAGATGGTAATGAACTGACCAGCTATAGGCCGATATCCAACCTTCCATTCATTAGTAAGATACTAGAAAAGATAGTTTCAGTGCAAATAAACTCCTTTCTTAAAGAACATAATATCCTAGAGGAGTTTCAGTCAGGCTTTAGAACATACCACAGCACTGAAACTGCTCTTACTAAAATAATCAGCGACCTCAGACTAAACTGACAAAAATAAGGTCTCAATTCTTATCCTTTTAGACCAAAGCGCAGTATTTGATATGATTGACCATGATATCCTAATCAATCGTCTTGAAAAGTTGGTTTTTAAGCACTTCGCGCTGCATTTCTTGTATGAAAGGTGCTATACAAATAAAGTTTATTATTATTATCCACAACAGACATCCTTATAGAATATTAGGTTTAATGGAATGTCTCAGGCACAACAGTTAGACATGAACTACGCAAGAAACCACACTAGGTGTATAAAAAGGTCTGGAGTTAGAAAGGCGACTGGCTTAAAGCCTGCAGGACTGCAACTTCTGGTCAGCGATCTTGAGAGACACCCAGGTGTTGAGCATGGAGGCCCTCAGTTTGGACCACACCAGGTGATTGCCGAGTCCGAAGATCTGGGCAGCGAACTGGGCCGCGGCGTCCGGAGACAGTACCGTGGAGCAACCGAGGCCTGCGGACCCAAGAGACGAGTTAGAGAAGTTCACCATTTAGCCCGTTAGCAGGCGCCTTTAGCTAACGTGACATACGGTGGAAACAAATTGAGGAGCAGGTAGGGGGAACGGGCATCTCGCTGAAGGATGCCTACAGGCAGGCCCGTGGCCAATGGGGAAATCGAACCCGGAAGCTTTCGGCTGGGAGTCCAACTTCTAAAATGATGATAGAAAGGTCAAGGTCAGTTTATGAACATGCTTTACCACTTGGCATGCGCAGGGACGACCACACATCCTGCGCGCCCCAGTCGGGGGTGATTGGCGGGCAGTTGATGACGGGATAGGCCGTGTTCCCTGACATCACCGGGCCAAGGCCGTTGCTCCTCCCCGCCACGGCCACAAACACGGTGGGAACACCATCGCCTAGGAAACAGTACGGGACACATTTAGTCAAATGGTGTACATAATGTACATTTTTTTTTGCAACTAAAAAGGTATGTCAAAGAGCTCGCCAACATTTATATGAAAAAAAGATGAGTGGACTTATCAAAAGGATATTACTTAACTTGCATTACAGACTTAACAATTCCAAATGGCAGATCACATGAGTAAGATGAAAGTGTGAAAATAAGCAACCCAAAAATAAAATAAAATCGCCCCCTCCCTACTTTTCTCCACCATTGTGAAGTGCTGCAATCACACACCTGTGGTGGAGCTGCGAAAAACGCTGTGTGTGTGAATGTGATTGCAGACAGACATCAGACATCTTTTAAAAATCTAAATTGTCTCAGAGGCAGGCGCAGTCAACTCGAAACATTTCACTCACCAATAGCCAACGAATGGCTATGGCATTTCTAACAAATGACACTGATATTATAGCTCTTAAAATACCTATAGCACCTTTTGAATCAGAGAAAAGAAACAAAAACACACTTATAATAAAAACACTACAAAAGTTTAGACGCAAGTGACATGGACCGGATGCATCCATTCCCCGTTTTGAGAGGAGGTCTAAAGACACACCTTCATATTGTGCTTTGATGCGCAGGGTCTCGTCGGGGCCCTTGTGTGCAGAGGTGACCCTGAGGAAACAGGGGACTCCATAGGAGCCGCAGGCCTTGCGGATCTTGTCGCAGTGAGCCATGTCAGAGACTGAGCCCATCAACACCACCACCCTGCCCGACGCCGGGGCCTCCAGAAGCAGCTGAAGAACCAGGCATTTCACACATCATTACTCCATGGTGAATACAGGGGTTTCACTGGAAACGTTTTGGTTTTGCCAAGTAGGATGTAATGCTGCTGCCACAGACGGCACTTAAAGAAAATGCTAACTTGTGAACCCTGTTTAGAGCAATTCAGAGTGTATAATAACCGTTTAGAACAATAAAACCGGTTTAGAACAATTGTGAGTTTAGAATAGCGCTTAGTGTACAACAACAAAAGACAAAAAAAGGGTTGTTATCCAATGGTTATTTTTAAAACCGATGACTCAGCACACGGGTCACAAGGGGGGGGGGCGGGTGTCTGAAGTGATTACACTCCAAATGCTTGAAATTTGACCAAATCTCCACAATGAGCACATGCTGGCTAGAGGCCAAACAACGAGACTCCTTTCATGAAAGCCACAAGATCAGAGGGGCCTGATCAGTACGTACCTTGACCCTTTCAGCGACCCACTCAAAGTTCCTCTTGACCACCTGCATAGCTTCAGGTGTGACTTCTTTAAGGTCACGGTAGACCTAGTGGGAGGAAGGGGAGAAAAAAAAAAACTATTATTCAAAGATGTCCTCGCAACAGCAAATTTAATGTTATATCCATTGGGAACATTTTGAAACGCGAGACTTATCAGGTTTCAAAATGTTCCCAAAGGATATAACTATATCTGTTGTTTAGGGCAGGGTACTTAGGGCAGGGTACTTTGTACGCTATTGCGTAGAAATATCGACCAAACGACAGCTCTATAGAGAGGAGTGCTGCTGCCTGACGGCTTCGCTTGGAAGCCCCGTCTACTGGCAGGTATACACCGCTAGACACACAGGACTCATACCGTCTCCTGGGCAGGTATACACCGCTAGACACACAGGACTCATACCGTCTCCTGGGCAGGTATACACCGCTAGACACACAGGACTCATACCGTCTCCTGGGCAGGTTATACACCGCTAGACACACTAGGACTCATACCGTCTCCTGGGCAGGGTATACACCGCTAGACACACTAGGACTCATAGAGTCTCCTGGGCAGATATACACCGCTAGGCACACTGGGACACCGGTGATCGTGTCTTTAGTTCACCACATTACATCGCAAATTCAGAGCGTGAATATCTGTTGAATATCTAATATCTTTCTAACTAAAATAAAAAGACTTTCAAACTACAGAAACCGCTATTGAGATGTATGATTCTTTTAATACACCACCACAGTAGCACAATGCTGCTATAAATTTTACTTTTGTTTTCTGGATTTTAGTCTCAACAACAATATGCAATGCCAAAGGCTTTCTTTTGAACTATGTAATTATATATCCTGCCTCAAAACTTGACTAAAATAAATATCAACATATGTATATATAATATTTATAAGGTGACAAAAATTTCGATTACAATATTTTTGTAATCATTTACACGTTTGCAGCCCTGCAAGAACTACATTTGCTGAGATTTAATGCACAACAGGCGAAGGTATACCTGCTTGTCCTTCTGCTGGCTCCGATCTCCTGCCGGCCACAGCCTCCATGAATCGTTGTCAATCACGTCGGCGAGGACCACCTCTTTGGTGGTGATGTTGACACCAAACTCAATCTAAAAATATATATATACACATTAAATAAAAAGCCTAAAATATAACGCAAGACATTTAAACTACAATAGACCCTTTTCACAGGTGTCATCGTAAGACAAACACAGGTGTCGCTCATAACACTAATTATGGGTCTGCTCCTTCATGTACGAGGGGACATAAAGTAGTAGTATATATAAGTATAGTAGACTAAACTAGTGACGGTAAGTCTCCTACCCGTGCCCTGGTACATAAAAAGGATGCGACCTCTGCGAAAAGAGTCACCATCGTGAAACCAGCATGCTCCAAACTCGATTTGTATTATATATTTTTTACCAGCAGGGGGCAGAACTGAGACCATGTACCTTCATGTCGACCAAGGTGCAGTTCTGGGTGGCCCAGGCCCTCTCCAGGATCTCAAAGATGGCCACGGTGCTGCGGTTCATGATGTCCACCTCACACTGGCTGATGGAGAGCCCACCCAGGGAGAAGTTGGCCACGAGCAGCTGCTCCTCCGACCACTGGGGGTCGTTGTTGGCATCATCCTACACAACACCACATTCAAAGCCAAGTGTTGGACATACGAGTAGTAGCTAACTGCCAACACGGCTGAATTCAAGCCGGCGGAGGACAAATTCTTGAATCACGCCAACAGCAAACCAACGGCGGTGGAAAGGGGTATACATTTTCTTCCGAGAACACACTGCGCTTACCTTGAAGAACATCTCCAACTTGAGTGGGGAGAAGCGATAGCCTTCCTTGACGCCAGGATTTCTCTTGAGGAAAGACCCGGTGGCCACCCTGCGACACACCCACTCGATGGGGACCATGTCACAGTGGGCCGCGATGAACGCCGTGTCCGAGTGCTGCTTCACAAATGCAGTCTTGATTCCTGGGAAATATAAGCATTCATCATGTCTACTCTATTCAGTGCTTCTAGTCTAGAGCAGAGCATGGGACGTGCTTCTTTAGATTGGGAGTGAGCCATGTCAGAGACTGAGCCCCCCCCCCCCGTTGGCCGCTCCGCTAGGATGTTGTCAAAGGGTGAGCACCAAGCAACATCTCCAGGTGCTCCCTTGAGAACCAGACCTAAAAAGTTATGTGCACCCCTGGTTGTGTCTAAACTTTTACCGTCTGTGAGCGAGAGAGACGAGCAGGCACACGCACACAAGCAGAAAGAGAGAGATGTATATACATGTGCATTTTAATAGACACCATAATAAGGTATACATAATACTTAATAATTTTTCATTCATTGCTGTTCTTACTTGTGTTGCCCTGTTACTTGTGGCATGTACTTTCATATTGTTGTAAATGGGTTTTTTTTGTCTGTTCATATACGTTTGCTTTGGCAATATCAGCACTGTCTTTTCATGTCAATAAAGCTTCAAATTGAAATTGAATAGAGAGAGAGAGAGAGAGAGAGAGAGAGAGACGCACACAAGTAGAGAGAGAGAGCGAGCGAGCCCTATACCGTAAAACGTCATTTAAAGATTTAAACCCCTACATTGAAGACCTGCAGAGAAATTCTGGAAGATGGACGACATAAAGTTAATCCTCACAGTGGAGAAGTACAGGGAGTTGTATGACCCGCAGAACACGTTCTACAAAGACAACCGCAAAAAAGATAAATGTTGGGATGCTATTGCGAAGTTCACGTGTGATTAAAAAAGTGCGTGTGATTAAAAAAGTGCAGAGGAGCAGAGTCGCTTTGTGACCGGCGCGTAGAAATTCGAGTCTGGTGTGAACGGCTTTACTCATTCCGAGCTGAACCTCCCTTTCCTTCCGCGTCCGGTGTGTCCCCCCGGACGCGGAAGGAAAAGGAGGAGGAGGGGGAGGAGTTCAGTAGTCATCAATACTGGATATGAATGTGGTGAGTGGCTTGAAAAAAGTCACAATGCATTCATTTACTGAAATGCATGATAAGTCACAAGACAGGCAAAGTGGCACGAATTAGATTAATGCGGCACACATG